>VZUI01067131.1:0-178787 GCA_013401135.1 Cettia cetti | reverse complement strand
AGATCCTGCAGATCCCTGGGGGAAAAGGAGAGAGAGAGATCCCTGGGGAAAATGCAGATCCTGCAGATCCCTGGGGATCATTCTGGACAAAGCTGAGCTGCCTGGGAGGGGAGGGTGGGGACTTCAGTTTGGAATGTCCATGGAATTGTTCCCTGGAGCACCTGGGAGCTGGGATGGGAGGTTCAGGGCCCAGAATGGCTGAGGGCAGGTGTGGGATAATTTTGGGAATTATTTCCCCCTGTGCCCAACCAGGAAAAGTGTCTCTGCCTCTCTCTGTAACTAAAAATCGATCTTGGAGAAGAAGGAGGGGAGAATTCCAGTGTAATTCAAGGCCTTCCATCCCATTCCTTTCTCCTGCCTCTATCTGATTCCCCTTTTTTTCCCTTTCCAGAACTCTCTACGCCCCTTTTTCCTGCTGATTTTTGTCCCTTTCTTTTCCAGACGGTGATGATTCCTGGCCCAGGCCCGAATCCTTCACAGGAGCATGAAAAAGTGAAGTAGAAAGTTCTGGAAGGTGGGCAGGGCCAGCAAACAGGCCAGGAGGGAGGATTGGGAATATGTTGGATGTGGCTGTGCCTTCCCTGGGAGCAAATTCAGGAATGGGCTCCAGCCACTCCAAATTTGTCCCTCAAGGAGCCAGAGGGGCTTGGGAGGGGGTTCAGGGTGAGCTTTGGGAAGAGCTTGGCTCTGTCCCAGCAGACTCCGTGTGCTGCAGCCTCTCCCTCGCTGGGTTTCCGTGGGGATGAGGAGCCACAGGAGCATCCATGGCCACCCTCTGTCCTGGAATTCCATGGGAAAGCCCTTGGAATATTTGTCACCTCCATGGCAGGTGTCACTGATCACTCATTAAAACTTCCACCAGTGGCTCTTGGCACAGTTTGTTTTTTTTCCCCCCATCTCCCTTTCTCCACTGATTCTCAGACTCCTGTTCTTTTTTAACAGAAACCAGGGAGACATTAAATCAAGTTCTGTGGTGAGGGGGTTGCTGCCATTGGCGTTCCCAGAGGAGCTGCAGCACAGCTGATAATTGGATTTAATCTCACTTTTGATTCCTCCCAAGGGGCTGGTGGCAGAGCTCGTGCTGTCGCTGAGGGACTGGCACCATCCTCTGGACATTTGCAGCTGGCCCTGCTTTTCCAGGTTGCCTGGGTTGGGAAAACACTTGTGGGTTTTTGATTTGGGTTTTTGGGTTTTTTTCCCCCATGGTTGGGAATAAACCTGTGAGGCTTTTTCTCTCTTTCTGCTCTGCTCAGCCAGTTCACTCACAGAGCAAAATCCCCCCTGCTCACCCAAGAGCAAACCCTTTTCTCCTTCTTGTCCTGCTTTCTAACTCAGACACTTCCAGAGTGTGGGAGAGTTCAGGGAATTCTTCTTTCTTCCTTAAGAGTGGTTTTGCAGAGCTGTAAAAAGAGGAGCTGTGGCTCCTTTTTGCCTCTCAGTGTTCCATTTGGGAGGGTGGGACCTCCTCTTTGTGCTGTGCTGGGAGAAAAGCCAGCAGTGGAATCCCTTCCATGTCCTTTGGGATGTCACAGGGGTGTCACAATCCCTCTGCTCCTGAAAAAAAACCCCAAGCTTTTCCATGGAGCCTCTGCCTCACTCAGGAGTTGAGTGTGGGAACACAGATCCCTCCATGGCTGTGTCTGGTGGAGCTCAGGGCAGGAGGGGATGGAATTCCTGAACCCAGAGGGAGGAGAAGATTAGGATTGTTCAGGGTAGAAAAGGGGATTTTGGGGGTGACTTCGTTGAGGATTCCAGTTCCTGAAGGAGCTACGGGGAAGATGGAGAGAGGGATGAAGGGACAGGACACAGGGAATGGGTTCCCTCTGCCAGAGGTGGGCTTTTGGGAAGGAAATCCTCCCTGTGAGTGTGCTGAGGGGCTGGGATGCAATTCCCAGAGAAGCTGTGGATCCCTGGAAGTGTCCCAGGCCAGGTTGGAGCACCCAGGGATAGTGGGAGTTATCCCTGGATGGCCTTCAAGGTCCCTTCCCTCCAAACCTGGGGGTTTGTGGGGTTCCCCAGCCCTGGCTCTGAGTGAAAAGGGGGGTTTGGGGTGAAATGTGGCTTTTTTGGGAGAATGGGCTTTCCTTTGGGTCAGCCTTCTACAACCTCTGCCACTGAACCCCTCCACTGCTGGATTTCCCTTCCAGCCCCTTCCCTGGGGATATCCCGGCTCTTCCTCACCTCATGGAGCACACTCCATAGACAATTCAGTTTATTTCCTGTATTTACACAAAATTACACAACCCAGGACCTTCAGCCTCACGCCTCCAGACCCCGCATCCAGCAGCAGGGCTGGGCAGCAGAGAGCAGCCTCCAGCTCCCAGCCTTTCCCTGGATGGATGGATGGATCCCTGGATGGATGGATGGATCCATGGATGGATCCCTGGACGGATGGATGGATCTGCTGGGATCCACTCACACCCCACTCCCATCCCGGGGGCTCCCCCCAGCTCTGCCCTGCCCGGGGCAGCTCGGGGAGGGATCCCTGCTCTCCTCCTCCCACGGACACACCTCGGAGCTTTTCCTCATGTCCAGGCCAGGCTTGGCAGGTGCTGATGGAGCCTCTCCAGCTTCCCAAGGACAAACCTCAGCCAGGGCAGTGCCGGGGCTGGAGCTGCTGCCCGCCCCTGGGTGCTGGATGCCGGGCAGGAGCCGGCACAGGGGCTTGTGCTCGGCTTCCCCGTGGGATCTGTCCGTGGATTTTTCTGGAAGTGTTGGAGACACAGCGCCAGCTCCTGGCTGTCCCATCCCTGCGGGGGAAGCTCTGTGGGCTCCCTGTGGCTGCACTCCTGCCTGGGAGATTTCCTCCTCTGACCCGATGGGCTCTGCTGCTTCCCAGGGGCAAATTTCAGATTTCCTGCTCTCCGTGCTGTCGGATTTCTTGGATGGCTCCTTCCCCCCTGCAGTTCTCAGGGAGAGCTCCTGCATCTCCAGGCTCTCCCATGGACAGATGGACTCTCGGTCTCTGCTCCCCTTCTCCAGAGCTTTGGAGGCTTCTTTTGGTGGGTGTCTCTCCTTTCCTGGGCCTGTTCCTTTCTCCAGCTGAGGCTCAGCCACTTCCCAGGGACAGATCTCAGCTTTACTGCTGGATTCAACCTCCCAAGGACAGATCTCTGCCTTCTCCAAGCCCTGGGATTTCCCTGAAGGAGATTTGGGCAGTGCTGAGCTCCCAGTTTGGGGTTTGGCTGGGGGCTGCTCTGTGTCCAGGCTCTCCCAGGGACAGATTTCAGCTTTATCACTGGATTTAGGGTCCTGACTCTCCCAAGGACAGATCTCAGCGTTATCACTGGATTTAGGGTCCTGAGTCTCCCAAGGACAGATCTCTGCCTTCTCCAAGCTCTGGGATTTCCCTGAAGGAGATTTGGGCAGTGCTGAGCTCCCAGTCTGGGGTTTGGCCAGGGGCTGCTCCATGTCTGGGCTCTCCCAAGGACAGATGGACTCTCGATCTCTGCTCCCCTTCTCCAGAGCTTTGGTTGCTTTTCCTGGGAGTCTCTCTGTACCTGGGCCTGTTCCTGTCTCCACTTCCCAGGGACAGATTTCAGTTTTATCACTGGATTTAGAGTCCTGACTCTCCCAAGGACAGATCTCTGCCTTCTCCAAGCTCTGGGATTTCCCTGAAGGAGATTTGGGCAGGGGTTTGCCTGAGGGCTGCTTCCCCTTTTCTGGTGCTCTGGACCCCACTTTTTCTTCCCCTTTGGAAGTGCCACGCATGTCCTGCCTCAACCTCTCCTTCCCTGATGAAGCTGCAGCCTCTTCCCAAGGGCAGATCTCTGTTTTGGGGCGCGGCTCATCCTCCACCTCCCAGGGACAGATGTTTGCCTTTTTGCTCTCCGTGGTTCGGGATGAGGGTTTGGGCAGAGCTGGGTCTTTCCCTGCGAGCCCCATCCCAGGCTGCTCCACACCTCCAGATTTTGGGGATCCCTGCCCCTCCTGCTCTGGCAGAGCCCCCTCTGTGTCCCAGGGACAGATTTCTGCTCGGGCCCTCCTTCCCTGTTCCTGGCTCTCCCGCGGGCACACCTCAGCCCTCCTGCCCTCCGCTTGCTCCGGGACCACTTTCAGCAGCTCTGGTGGTTTTTCCGTGCCCGGAGGGCGCTGAGAATCTCCCTTCGTGCCGCCCTTCCCAGGGCGGATTCCCTGTTTGGAGCTGGAATCTCCCCGCGTTCCCCCAGGACCGAGCTCTCCCTGCGCGCTCCCGGCCCCGCTCCAGCTCCTCCCAGGGACGCGCTCGGGTTCGGGCTGGCTGCTCCCCTTTTCTGGCTCCTTGCCCGGGCTCTCTGGGATCCCACCGTCCTCCAGAGGAGCGATCGCCTCCTGGCGCAGCAGTGCTCCCCTTCCCGCCGGGATTCCGAGCGAGCCGGGCCGGAAAACCTCAGCCCGCGGCTTCGCCCCCGCAGCGCCACGGGCGCCGCTCGGGGCGGGCTTTGCAGGCGGGTGCTCCTTCTGCGGGTGCTCCCGGGGCTGGAAGGACCTGCTGGTCCCCTCGAGCTGCTCAAGCGTCCCTTCCTCCGCTATGAGCCCAGGAACGTCCTTCCCCACATCCCCTGCGGGAGCCTCGTCCCCTTCACGGGGCTGTATCCGTGCCACCTCCGGGGGACATTCAGCTCCTTGGTGGCCCGCGCTGGGTGGCTCCAGACCCCCACCAGTACCCGCGTCCCCTCGAGCAGCGCTGGGCTCCTCTGCGGCTTTGTCTCCATCGCCTGTCCCCGAGGCCAGGCTGTCGCATTGTCCTCCGGGCCCGCTGTCCCCCCAGTCCGCGGCTTCCCCGGGGGTGGCGGCGTTGTTGTTGTGCTGGAGGACGGGGACCTCGAGGCTCTGCCCGCTCCCCTCGGGGCTTTTGGCAGCGAGGTCCGGGCTGACCCCGCCGAGGGACACGGCCGAGGTATCTGCCGGGCCGGACTTCTCCCTCCTGCTGCTCCCCCTCTTCCGGAGGCTCCCCTCGCTTTTCCCTTTCAGGATGCTCTTCCCCCTGGAGCGGTTGAGGGCTTTGATGGCGAGTCCCAGGCTCCGGAAACTCTTCTGAGGGGGCGGCTTGTGGCCGGGGGTGGTGGCCGCCGTGTCACCGGGGGTCCCTGACTCTTCCGCCTCGGCCGCTCTTTGTTTCCTGCTCAGGATCTCGTCCTGGACCAGCTCCCAGGGACAGACGTGTGCCGAGCTGGCGCTCGGGGTCAGCAGCCTGCCCTTCCCTGCCGGGGGGGACGCGCGCTCGGGGTCGTCCCCTGCTGTTCCCTGCGCCTCTCCCGCCCGTGCCCGGGGCCCCGGGGCTGGCTCCGGGCCGTCCCCGAGCGTCCCCGAGCGCTGCAGGCTCTGGTAGCGGACGGGGGGCGGAGGGGGGGTTTTCTTCACGGTCACCCGCACCCTCCTGGGCGGGTGGGCGCTGTCCACGCTGACGCTCTTGATGGGCGCGTAGGTGACATGTTTGTGCCCCTTGGCATCGCCCAGCGGGGCCGTGTCCCCCTGGCAGCCCCTCTCGGCGGTGCTCTGGGCTGTCGCGGTGTCGCTGGGTGGCGCGGAGAGGTGGCGGCTGCCGTGCCACTCGTCGCGGGCGACCCTGCGGGCTGCCAGCAGCGCCGCTTCCCGAGCCCCGGTGACAACGCTGTGGGACTTCTGCAAGGGCGGGGCGCGGCCCGGGGGTCGCTGGCAATGCCCCGTCAGGTTTTGGGCGCTGGCCGATTTGCACAGCAGCGGGGCGGCGTCCAGCGAGTCGCTGTCGGATTGCTCCAAGCCCGTCACCGCCGCCGGCAGAGGCTCCTCGGGCGGGCTGGGGCTGGGCGGCCCTCGCTGGGGCCCCTCGGAGCTGCGGGACTTGCGCAGGGCTGAGGAGCGGCGCCGGGAGCTTTCACGCCGCATCCTCAGGCCGGTCCCGCCGTCATCCACGAGCCGCTTGGCCGAGGAGCTGCGGCGGGACAGGGTGCCCCCCGCCCGGTCCCCGGCGCTGCTCCGGCGGGACAGGGTGCCCCCCGCCCGGTCCCCGGCGCTGCTCCGGCGGGACGCGCTCTCGGCCAGCTCGGCACCGCTGCGGCGCAGGATGGAGCGGGCGAGGCTGCGGCGGGAGCTGCGCTTCTTGGCCAGGTGCGGGTTGTTGGTCACCATCCGCCACGTCTTGTGCACTTCCAGCTGCCGGTAAAGCTTCTTCAGCTCCTCCTGCGCCGCGGACAAGCGGGGGACGCGGCAGAGAAAAGGGAGAGAGGAGAGCTCCTACAGCGGGGGCTGCGGCCGGGACCACCCCGCCGAGCCCCGGGTTGTCCCCGTGTCCCCAAACTCCACCCCGCGCTGCCCAGAGGACGCAGCGGGTTTGCCCACCTGGGTGGGGTCACCCTGCACCCCCTCGTCCCCTCCCTCTGCTTTGCATCAGGAAAAGATTGCGAAAGGCACCTCTTACTCTGCACAGCTAGCGTCAAAAGAAGGTCCTGAGTGTGCCACCCACCCGAATGTCATCGGGGTCGAGACTGTGCTCGCTCCAGGCGGAAGCGATGCTGCTGTTCATGCAGGAGCCCGAGCGCCGCATGTCCAGCTCATCCTCGTACACCTCGGCCGTTATCTCCTCCCGCAGCGGCGAGCCCGTGTGCAGGAACTGCGCGGGGACAGAGGGCAGTCACTCAGGGCCTCCTGTCCCAGCTCCCCGAGGCGCTGCGATGAGCGTTAGCCGTGGAATCAAGGAATTGTTGAGGCTGGAAAAGCTCTCTGAGGTCGGCGGGTCCAGCTGCCAGTGCAGCTGTTCCCCCAGCGCTGACAAAGCCTCTGCTAACCCACATCCCCCCGTGCCACATCCACACCTTCTTGAGCACTTCCAGGGGTAGGGACTCCACTTCTTCCAACACCTGATCACCCTTTCCATGAGAAACTTCCCCAGTATCCAACCCAAACCTCCCCTGGCCCAGCCTCAGGGTGTTCCCTGGGAGCAGAGCCTGACCCTCCCCAGCTGCCCCCTCCTATCAGGGACCTGTGGAGAGCCAAAAGGTCCCCCCTGAGCTTCCTCTTCTCCAGGCTGAGCCCCTTTCCCAGCTCCCTGAGCCTCTTCTGGTGCTCCAGCCCCTTCCCCAGCTCTCTTCCTTCCCCTGGAATACCTTGGGAATGAAAAGCAGGGCCAGGGTCATGGTGATGGTGCCGTGGGTGTGAGCGAAGAAGAGCAGCAGAGTCCAGTCCGGGTGCAGCGAGGGGACAATCAGGAACCTGGAAGGGACCAGCAGGGCAGTGCCAGGTCCCACCACAGCCCCCTCCCCACCTCCACACCCTGCAGCCACCCCCTGCCTGGGAACCCGAGCCCTCCCCATTGTGGGGGGATCCTGAGCACCCAAACCTCTTTTCCTTTGGAGATCCAGAGCACCCAAACCCTCCCCGTTGTGGGGGGATCCTGAGCACCCACCCTCCCTTTCCTTTGGAGATCCAGGGCACCCAAACTGGATGTGATCAGTTGGGCATTGCTCTTACACAGCCTTTTTTACCAGAGCTACCACAAACATGTGAAATAGAGTGTGAAGAGCTGCACTGCAACAGCAGGTGCAAAAATGCTGCTCTGAAGCCTTTCCTGAGACTCCCTGGTTTTGGTTGTGGCCACTGGAAATTCTTGAGGCAGGGCAAGGTTTAAAGGAAATGGTTCTGGCCAAAGGAGCATGCTGCTCTCTTAAGGTCAGTACTGAGTACCAGTAAGACTGGGGACAATGATGCTGGAACCCAAGATCAGTTTTTAACAACTAAAGAAACAGATCTCTCTAACATCTCAGGTAGGAGATAAGAGTGTTATGTGATTAAAGGGAATTATAAATTGGAATAAAGGAGAAAGAGGGGGAAAAAAAAAGTTTATCTACACTGATTTTTCTCTCTAGCAGTGAAGACCTCCCACCTTGGGGCAGTTCCTGAGCTTCCCCAGGGCTGGGAACCTCAATTCCTGGCCCTACCTGACCACGTGGAAGGCAGCAGAGACCATGAGCTCGTTGTGCAGGGCGATGCCCATGTAGCGGGGCTCGTGGAAGGCCGAGGGCACAGCACGTGTGGCGTAGCACAGGAAGCTGCCCCACAGCAGGAACAGCATCTCAGCTGTGGGGCAGAGCAGGAGAGACCCTGAGCAGCTGTTGAAACCCTGGAAACTTATATTTTTAAGGGTTTAGTATTTAGTGGTATGGATGGGGCAATATGGAGGATTTAGGGCGTAGGCTAAGTCATTCTTCATGGTTTTCGGTGGTTTCTAACTGGGTGAAAGGGTCAGCATTGCAGACCTTGGGTGGTCAATTATTGGGTCAAAAGTATCAATAATATAGGTGTCCTCTCCTTATTGGGTAATTAGCTCTTAAAAGACCTTGGAAAGAGTTAGAAGGATCCATTTTCCACCTTGTTAGTTGAAGCTCGTGGCTCCTGAGACTGTACTATAGGTAAGAATTAATAAACATGGAGTATGAAAAAGAAACTGCAAGTCCCATGTATTAATCCCAGCTCTAACAAGCAGCCACACCCAGCCCTGGCAGCTTTTTGGGGGGCTCAGCTGCTGCCCACCCCCCTCACCCCCAGTGATGTGGGAATTTGCCTCTGGAGCATCCCCCAGCACAGCCTTCCCAAAGTCTGGGACTCGACACCTGCACCAGGGGATGCTCAAGAGGGAAGGGTGGGAGCAGCTGGGGCACCCCAACCCCCCTTGAAACCCTCAGGAGGATTAAAGGGACAAGGGGAGGAAAGCCCTGCATTTATGGGATGGGGTCCCAGGGCTGTGGGAAGTCCTTGCAGCCTCCAGGAGGATTAAACAGACAAAGGAATGAAAGACCCACAAATATGGGATGGGGTACAGGGGCTGGGGGGATCCCAGGTCCTTGCAGCTTCCAAGAGGTTAAATGGACAAAGAATGGAAAGGACCCCACGGGATATTTATGGGATGGGGTCCTAGAGCTGTGGGAACCCCTAGATTCTTGCAGTTTCCAGGCAGATCAAACAGACAAGGGAATGAAATCCCCATATTTGTGGGATAGGGTCCCAGGGCTGTGAGGATCCCAGGTCCTTGCAACTTCCAGGAGGATTAAAGGCACAAGGGAATGAAAACCCCACATTTATGGGATGGGGTCCTGGGACCATGGGGACCCCCAGATCCTTGCAGCTTCCAGGAAGATGAAATGAATAAGAGAATGAAAGCCCCACATTTCTGGGGCAGGGTCCTGGGGCCATGGGGACCCCAGGACATGTCGGGGGCCGGTCTCACCGATGACCATCATGTAATCCCAGCAGTCGTGGCCGCAGATGGAGAAGCGGAGGCCGTGGCTGGTCTGGGCGAGGATGACCAGCGGGATGTTCTTGTGGGCGTTCTCCAGCATCCCGATGGTCCAGGCCGCCAGGAACCAGAGCACCAGGAGCAGGATGGGTGCCAGCATCCTCAGCACCCGCCCGCTGGACACGTAGGGCGCGCGCTGGGCCGTGCGGGACAGGAACACCTTCAGCACCCTGCGGGCGTGGAGGGGTGAGACCCCAGCAGATCCCAGTGAGACCCCAGGGCTCCCCAAGCCCTGGCAAGCATGTGTGTCCTTAGCACCCAAACCCTTCCCACTGTGGGGGTCCCGAGCCCCAGCCCCTGTCCCAGCTACCTGTAGAGCTTGAGGGTGATGGTGCCGTAGACGATGGCGAAGCCAAGCATCCGCACCCAGCGAAGCACGATGCAGCGGAAAATGCTCGGCTTGAAGTACAGGATGAACACCTGGAGAGAGGGAGATCGTGGGCTGGATCCCACCTGCCACAGCTTTGGGGACCACCTGCTTTTCAGGCCAGCCCTGTGCCACCCTCCCCCGTGACCCTGCGGCACCCGCTGCAGCCCGTGCGGGAGGGGAAGGGGATTTGGGCAGGGATTAATTCCCGTGGCCAGCAGCAGAAAAGGGATTTGGTTTTCTGAGAAGGTTTATATGGCAGCCCCCAGGGACCATGCCAGCAAAATTAACAATTAGGTGGGGCCGTGCCCGTGCCCTGCTTGTGGCAGCTCCATCCTGGAAAGCCCACGCTGCAGCTTTCCAGCCCTGGGGACAGCCGGATACTCACGGGGAAGTAGAGGAGGAGGGACCCAAAGAGGATGGTCTCCAGCAGCACGATTCCCGATGTCCGGATCCTCTGCAGGGACAGAACCGTGAGGGTGCAGCCTCGGAGGGGACAGGGATCCCTGACACTGCAGGGTTTGGGGTGACAGTGGAGCGGGGGGACACGGGGGCAGCTTGCCTTGCTCCGTCGGAAGTGGTAGGACACGAGCATGCTGAGGAAGATGGCGAGCATGCAGCAGGCCTGGCACGACAGCACGGCTGCCCGCAGCACCGGGTCCTCCTGGATCAGGCAGGGTGTGTCGTCCTCACAGGTGGCACAGCCCGGGCGGCACGGCCGGCACCCCAGCCGGGACCCCCCGTCTGTCCCCGCCACGCCTGGGGACAGAGGGATGGCCAGCTGGGATCACGGCATCCGGGTGGGATGGGCACATCCCAGGGTATGCTGGCACCCCCCACACCAGGGCACGCGTTCTGTGTCCCCAAATCCCCCCAGCCCTGGCCCCCATTGCGGTATCTGTGTCACCCTGGGGACAACAGGGACAGCACCCACCTGCCCAGGCACCGCTGGCCACTCCGCCGGCCCCATAAAAGCCTGGCTTGCACCTGCACTGGTACCTCCCGAGGACAAAACTGCGGCTCTCCTGGGGGACACACTGAAGGAGACAGCCTGAGACACATCCCCCACTCCCTGTGTTCCCCCTGTTCCCAAACCCCCCCTCCTCAGGGGCTCCAGCAGCCCCCAGCTCACGGGTACCTGATCCCGCACCATCCTCCCCCACAGCCGTGAGGAATCAGTGGTTAAACATTTCAGAATTAAATCCCAAAGCTTGGTCCCAAATCCCTCCCTAAAACCTAAATGGACACCTAATGCAGCCGAGTGCCCTAATCCTGGCCAGCCGTGACGGCAGATCCAGGCCGGGCACTGCTCCCTAAGCCCCCCCGGCCAAATCCCGCCTGAACGGGCCGCGCTGGCCGCTCCTGGGCATTGTTGTTTTCTGGAGGGATGCCCGGCACAGAGCCCGGCCCTCTGGAAGGCATCGCTGAGAGGAAACAGGAGCTGGCGACGCCTTTCCCGCTGGGGGACGGCTCTGGATGGGACCCCTAAACTGGAGGCTGCCGAGTTCGCTCTGGCCGGGGGCGCTGCTGGTTGTGCCAAGCCCCCAAACCCTCGGGCGCCGGTGTTTCGCCGCGGTGGGCGCTGCTGGAGGGGCCGCGGTGATGATGCTGCCACCAGCTGCCAGCCGCCATCCCCGCCGTCCCCGCGGTGCCCGGGCAGGGAGCAGCCGGGTCACACGGCGCGGCTGGCGGTGCGGAGGGAAGATTTGCACAATAAACCCCTCGCCGCGGTGCGAGAGCAGCTGAGCCAAGCAGATGGATCGCCCGGGAGAGAGGATAAAGCTCAGCCCGGAGGGAGGGACGCGGGGCACGGGCAGCCCGGCCGGGGGTACGGGAGTGGTTTGGGTGCGGGGAGCGGATGGGGTGCGGCATGCCAGGGGCTGTACCTGCGTGCTGTTGAGGTCACAGCGATGCGTGTCCGAGAACCAGCCCGGCCCGCTGGAGCACTGGTCGATGGCCACATCTCGCAGCTCCACGTCCACCCGCACGACCCCCCTGTGACCGGGGATGGGGTCAGCCCAGGGGGTGGCCCTGGGACGTCCCCGTGCCCGCCCCGTGCCTCCCACCCAAAGTGGCCGAGCCCCAGCGCTGCCCCTGGGCCCGCCGAGGTGGGGCTGGGGAACGGACCAGGGCGGCAGTGGCAGCGGTCAGCGATGTCCCCAGACCCCCGGGCAGGGGTGTTGTCCCTCGGAGCCGTCTGGGGAGGCTGGAGCTGGGGCAGGGCAGAGGCAGCAGCTCCTGGGTGTGAATTGTGCCCCTCGAGAGGGATTTTAATGCAACCGATTGGGAAATGGGGGCCATTGGGCTGGCCCCAGTGCGCCCCGGGCTCTTCCCTGCGTTCTCCAAAGGGGACACGGATTTCCCCTCGGAAATGAGGCCATGTACCCGCTCTGGGACTGATCCCTTCCCTCCTCACCTCCCTCTGTTGCTCCGTGCCGTAAGGACCCCCCAATCCCGGGGACACCCCTAGCTCCCAGGAGGGATCCCAGCCCGGCTCACCCACCCCCGATGCAGCAGTGACAGGGGGGTGGCAGCACAAGGTGGGCAGCACAGGGGACACCGAGAGGGGACACCGGGTCACCCCCGTGCCTGGGGAGGTGTAAAAACCCCTGCTCACGTGCAAGCACACTCAGAGCGACACGGGCAGGGAGCTGCGGGCACCCCGGGGCGGGTGATGCCTCCAGCTGACACACGGGGTACCCCCCACCCATTTCGACACCTGCCCAAACCTCTCCGCGCTCCACTTACTTGAACTCGGGACTGAGGTCTGGCTTGAGCCCGTAGAAGGCGGAGGAGAGCGTGACCGCCCAGGTGGGCAGGAACCGGCCCTCGCGGCACTCCAGGAACGGCGGGGACCAGCGCACGTGGCCCGGGTCCCCCACGTAGCTGTCACCCCTCTGCCACTTGGGGGTCTCCAGGCTGCGCAGGTCATTGCTGAGCACCCGCTTGCGGAGCGCCGGCACCCGCTGCGACTTGAGGGCGTTGAACCACTCGTTGTCCCAGCTGAGGTTGCCCAGGCTGGGAGCGGCGTTGGAGACGTCCTGCAGCAGGATCTGCCCGTCGCCCTTGGTGGCCTGAAGCATCAGCCGGGGCTTGGGGGCCAGGGGATGGGCATCGAGGGCCAGCACCGCCCTGCGCACCCACGGGTGCCCCTCGGCCAGGCTGCGGACCAGCGCCTGGTACCACTCCACGTCCTCGGCCACGCTGGCCTCGCGGATGTCGTTGGTCTGGAAGAGCATGTTGAGGAAGTTGGCGGCGTGGGCCAGCGCTTCGGGGGCGGCTCGCAGGGCTGCCCGCAGCGCCAGGGGGGGGCCGGGCCCGGGGGCCCCCGCCGCGACACCCCCGCTGCAGTTGGCCCGGGCCAGGCGCTCGGCATCGCCCGCACGCAGGAACGCCAGCGCCGCCGCCGAGCCCTCGCTGTCCCCCGGCGCTCCCGGCTCCAGGGCGGGCGCCCACGAGGATGAGGGGCCCGGGGACCATCCCGCCGGCCGCGAGGGTCTCTCCTGCCCCGCCGTGAGCACGGCCGCCTGCACCAGCACCGCGTGGAAGCCCCAGAGCAGCCACCAGCGGCACGGCCCCATGGCTGGGGCTCAGCGGAGCCCCCCGGTCCCCGGTGGGTCCCCCGGCTGGTCCGGGGGGCTCATGGCGGGCAGGGACTCCGAGCTGCCCGGAGCCGGCCCCGCGCTCTGCCGCCCGTTCTTCTCCCTCGGCGATGCCGAAGCAGACGTCACCGGCTCCAAACCGTGTTCAGCGGCTGGCGCTGCCCGGAGCCCCCCCGCCCGCCCCCGCGCTCCCGTTTGGGGCGGCAGCGCTGCCCGGAGCCCCCCGGTTGGAGCCTCGTCGGGACCCCCGAACCCCGAGGGGACCCCGCGCCCCGGCCCCTCGGGCTGGCAGTGATGCAAGCGCATTCTGATGGGAAGCCATGGCAACGGGAACGGGAATTTTCCTGCCCGTAACCCCCTCCCCGCGGCCCCCCGGCGGCCAGGGGGATCGCGGCGCCCGCGGGGTCCCCGGATTGTCGCGGGATCCAACCCCGCGGTGCCCGGCCCCCCACCCCGGGCCGTGGGGTGGAAATGGGGGGTGGCACCCACGAGGGGTGTCCCCGTGGGGCTGAGAGTGGTGGGTGTGGGCAACAGCAGCGTATGAAGCCCATCCCCCAAGTGTGATGTCCCGCGCTGCAGACTCGGAGTGCAGAGGGGAAACTGAGGCACGGGACGGTGCTCGGTTTCCTCGCTCCAGCCTCAATCAACGATGACCTTCCCCAGCCTCATCCCGCGGGGAGGCGTGGGAAGCGCCGGTCCCCGTTCCCTCTGCTCCGGTCGGGAGGCGCTGCCCGTCAGAACCGGGCAAGAACCGCGCAGAGCTCGCGGTGCGAAGCGGTGCCTCAGTTTCACCCACAGCATCCCCCGGTCCCGGTGTGCGGGATGGGTCCGACGGGTCACGGCTGGAGCCGCGTGTCCGGGAGCCCTCGCTGCCCCGGGCCCCTCCATTCGTGACCCCCCTCCCCGCCCCGTGCCCGTGCGTGCCGGGACCGCCGATGCGTGCCGGGGCTCGGAACTGGTCCCGCCCGTAGCTCTGGGGACTCAGAGCGGGTTCCGGTGCTCGTGGGGGCCCGGTGCCACCCTTGGGTGCCGGTGCCGCGGGTGGGTGCGGGGGCTCGGAGCGGCTCCCCGTGCTCGGTGCGTGTCCCTGGCTGGTCCCCGCCACCCCTCCACGTGCGGACGGGGGGTTCGGGGGCGCGGCCTCCGCACCGGGGCGGGACCACAACCACCGGGAGAGGCGGGACAGGCACCGGGGGGGCGCGGCCAGCGGCGGAAGCGCGGGGGCGGAGCGGCGGCGCCGGCCCGAGGAGCCGCAGAGAGCGCCGGCCCGGCCGCCCGTGGGGATGCTGCGCTACAGCTCGGGGCTCACGGTCACCGCCACCACCCCCCGGAGGCCGCCCGGCGACGGCGGCCGGTCCCGGCGGAAGGTGCGCGGGGCAGCGCGGGGGGGCGGCGGGAAGGTCCCGAGGGCGGGGTGGCCGGGCGAAGCGCAGGCTTGACATCCCCCCTCGTGTGTTACCTGCGGAGCACCTTTCTCTTTTTTTTTTCCTCCTCTTTCCTTATTTTCGGTGTTTTCAGCTGAAGCTTGCGGTGTGCGAGAGCATCTTTTTGTGCGTTCTTTGTAGCTGTGGGGAAAGGAAGAGTTTCTGGGGCGTCCTGCAAGCCTTTTGTAGTTCTAGACTCTGGCCTGTTGTCTAAACCTGCGAGGAAGGTGTACTTGTGTTGGAGACTTTCCCCGCATCCTTGAAATGTGCCTGGATATTCACAATTGCGAACTCGCCTATCCTATCCTGAGAAAGCTCACAGTAATGATTTATATGGCAATAGTAATTTAATTGTATAATCAGTTCCTCAAATGCAGATATGTGATATGCTGATTTTTAATTTTTTTCATAAATGCACTAAATAATAACTGTGTATTAATCTGTCGGGCTTGTAAAAAGTTGTTAAAACTCAGGCAGATATGATAGGAATGCCTCTACAGCCACCCAGCTTTAAATAGCCCTTTTCTTTCTGCTGTTAACTGCACTGCTGTCATTGTGAGTGTTGATTCCACATGCGAAGAAAGAAATCAAAATAAGTGATAATCTTATCCTTACCAAAAATACGCCCATGTGACCATGATGTTCCTTGAATTATGCAGTTATTGTTTTGATGCTTCAAAAATATGAGTTTGCAATTTAAAAACTGAAGAACGTTGTGTTGCTCTTGTTTTACATATTAGCAAGAAGGTCAGAATCTTTCTGACAAAAAGATCCCTGGTCTTCATAAAAAATGAAATTGCTCATGCATAAGACAAATTGCGATGATTTGAAAATCGTAGTTGTGTTCCCTATATGTCTTCAACATTCTCATTTAGTTTCCCCCTTCTCATATTTCTTAAAGGAGTTACAGTAAGGGAACTTCTGTTAGGTGATAAGCTTCTTATTTTAATCCCCTTGATAGATTTCTTGGGAATAATGAAATGTATTTGATACATTCTTTTAAGAAAACTGGTAAAAAATTAATTTGTGACTACAACCTACTGGGAAGCTGCTGTCCCTTTTTTTAGTGAAGTGTGGCTCCCTTATCATGAGTTGTCAGAAGAGGGGAGAGAGACAGTTAGAATAACTGCTGAATAAATGAAAGATGTGTGTCACATTCCTGTGTGCCTGTGGTCACAGGAAAAGTGCCCTTTAATTGTGTGTGGAATCTCATGGCAGAGATTTCCTAAATGAAGCAGGCTAATCAACAGATAAGTGACCAAAGAAAGTACTTTCTTCTTTGCTTTTTAGGACTGAAATTAAACATGCACTGCTTTTTTCTGCTTTCACCTTCAAAGGTCTAAAGCCAACATTGGACCGTAGGCAAAGGGAGTCATTTTTGCCATTGAGCTGATAGAGTAGTAGATAGTTACTCTACAAACGTCTTATCCCCTTTTTTTTGTCAGTATCAACAATATTAAATTCTGGTGATGTTGAACTCCAGGGCTGGTTTGAAGCTAAATCAATATTGAACTACATCTTTTTTCCTGTGGTGCTCCTGTAAAATGCTTAGAGACTGGTAGGACAGCCTGTATTTTTCTGTTGCTGTACTAGTAGCTTTGATTATAAGAGCATTGTTCATTAATTTAATTAATTTTAATGAAAAAAATCTGTAATTATTTCAGTCCATAGGTAATTCTGATTAATGCATTTTTGGGTGCTTTGTTTTTTGGAAAGGGAGAAGAAGAGGCTGAAGAACATTAATTAAACTGAATCTGTCATCTGTATTTGTTTTAAGTTGCACTCTGTTGATTTGAGTAGAATGGTAAACATACATGTGGATTGTGGCTCTGGACCATGGATTCTAAGTAGTTTTAAACTAAGCTAGATTGTTGGCTCTTTTTTTTTGGTTGTTTTTTTTTTTTTTTCTCCTTAACTGCTGTGTTGCAGTAGCTCTCCTCTATGCTGTCCCACTAGCCTCCTAAGAATTCGTTTAAAAAGCATGTTTTCACCTGTTACTTTTCATTGTAGTCAGGAAACTTCTGCTGTCTGGTGTCATGTTGGGGTGAACCTGTCCAGTCTTTGTTTTCCTGACTGTGTCTTTGTTTCACAAATGATCACAAATGATTTCAGATGAGCTTTGGAAATGCTCATGGGTTGTTGGTGTCAAAAAACGATGAGTGAGCATAAAATTTTGGCACAATTAAGATTATTTATAATGTTGACTTACCAAAGCTACAAATGATGCTGCAAATTAAACAAAAGTCAGACAGTCTTGTGGGATTCTTAGAAAGATACCTGGTTCTCTTTCTACACAGTATTTCTTTTTAAAGGTTATGCTCACAAAGTTACAATATCAATGACATAAAGGTAAGGTGGAAGTCACGTCTGTCCCTGTTTTTTCTCACTTGTTCTTACTGTCAGTAAGCGGATGAAGGAAATTGAATTGCAGCTCTTTCCCTGTTGAGTAGTTCTCATTTTCCTCCTCATTTTCTCTTTGCATTACCGAGTTTGTTTCTGGTAATTACTTTTTCATCCTCAGTTGCACGTTATCCTGCCACTGTTTGGCACTGAGTTGAGGCTCTTCCTGTTAGGATTTCATTTCCATTTTAAGGCATCGCTACAGCAGTGTTTGCTGTGGGAGGAGAGCTTGCTGTGATTTCCATGGGAGCCTGCTCATTGATTTGGTCAAGTAAACTCACAGACAAATGGCACAGTGTGTTATTCCTTCAGGAAGCCCTGCAGAGCAAGAACAGTGCATGAACAGTGTTCAGAACTGCTTCTGGGGCCTGGAGGAAAAAGCGGTGCCTGTTGTTCCTTTCCAGTCTCCCTAGTGTTTCTGAATTTTAGCAGATGGGTCTGTAGTGTTGTCCTTAGGTAGAATACATCATTTGGTGCCTAGGAGGAGCAGGACTGCATGGCTACTTTATACATTTGCTGCTATTTCCCCAGGGATGCTGAGGAAGTCCAATTGTTGTAAACAATAGCGGAGTACAGCCTGTGTAAGTTTGTTCTAGCAAGGAACTGGGTGGTACTTTGCCACTGCTGTACAAACCTTGCTGGGCACAACTCCAAGGCTGAAATCCTTATGATTGCAAATTGGGCTGGGGTGGGGTAAGGAATTTGGGGGTAATAGATAGGCAAGGTGAAAAGGGCAAGAAAAAAAAATCTTAAATGATTACAACCATTTGATTGTACAGTGGTTTTAGTCTCAACTAATAACTGTTGTTAATTTATATTTCCAGCATAGTTGTGATGACTTAACTGCCATCTGTACTGTACTTCTGTGATTTCCTTCATAGTAGCCCTATAATACCTGTGATGTGAAGGGCAGTTGTGGTTCACTCACTGGTGTACAGGTACAGGGATAATTACTTATTTACAATCATTGCACTGGGAATCTCTGTTTGCTATAATTAGCCTCGTACTGATTAATAGGCAAGTTATTCACTTCAGAAAATCATATACAACCTCATGTCTCCTAACTTTGAGTTGCCAGTCATTATCTATTTCTAGTTATTTGAGGCATTTTTTAATGTTTTATCTTAGCAATATGTCCATTCCTTTTTGTCCAGTTTTCCTTTGTTCAAAATCACTATAAGAAAAAGTTGGCCTCAGCTATCACTTCCTGCACAGCACAAATTCACTTATATTTCCTATTTATGGCTCTGGTCTTTGTACATGGAGGAATGTCAGTCTATGTTTCCCTTCTTGTTGTAAACAGGAATGTTTTAAGAGGAAAGAGCCTTAATAAGCTAACGGGAGGAAAGGGCGCAAGGAAATAGATGAGGAAAGGTGGTGTTAATTACCTTATGAATCAATGAGTTCCAAAGATGAGGAATTTATTATTAATGTATCTGGATAACTAATCTGTAAGTAGGAAGTGCCACCAACTTCTGTAGTATATGGAGACAGTCTAATGTTCTTAGAACAAACATAGCAGCCAATGAGTAGCAAAAGCCTATGTATCAAGTTTCATAATTTTAAAATGCATTTCATTGTTTCAGTATTCTTTAGCAAACATGAAAGCATAAACTGATTTTAAGTTTTGGGGGCTTTATGTCACTTTGTGGCTTCTTGTTCTAGGTTTTCTAGCATATGGATGAATGATAAATTAGCAGGGAAGAGGCCACTGCACAAAACATTGCTTTCACAGATATGTCTACAGAATAGGTTATGTTTCACCTTGATCTTCTCAGAGGCTTTTTCCCTTCTTGTTCTTTATAACACAGACACATCATACATATTTTTAAGAACTTTATCTATCTCAGGCACTGATTCTTACTGGCCTTTCAGACCTGAAAGACCAAACTGAGAGGAAGATGGAAGGCAGTACATAACATTTCTAAAATACAGTTGACAAGAGTAGTCTAAATGCTATTTATTTGTCCTCTCAACAGATTTAAAGAAATGACAGAAGAAAAACAGTGAAGTTGCAGATAGTTTTTCCATTTGTTTTAGCTTGGGAAGAAGAAAAAGTTAAAGCCTGTTTGAAAGGATGAAAAAGGCCTTTTGTCTGGAAACGGAAAATAGGGATCCTTGTTGTGCTGCTAAATGTTGTGCTGGACTCTGAGGAAGTTGTATTGTAAAGAGGCTTGAAAATGCAGTCAAGGAAGCTTAAATCATTTGAAAGACAGCTGGAAGAAATGAATTGTAAATTGGTAACATTTGGGGTGTATGGAAAGGGCTTTGCTGCAGTGCTCTGAATGCAATGAGCAGAATATTATTGCCATTCTCAAGGCAAAGGGAGATGCTGTGATGACCAAGACATGAGCTGTTAGCTGGGACAAGTGCAGCAGGAAGGTGGGTGTGAGAGAGAGACACACACTCAGCATGACTTCAGGAGAAACTGGAGAGATGTGCATCAGATGAGATGCTGGGCTGTAGAAGAACAGTAGTGATGGTCCTCAGTGATCATGAAAGAGATACTTCAGAGGTTTTAAGGAAGAGCTTTAAGAGCTCTCTTTGTTGCCAGCAGACAGCTGGGATTTTACAGGAAGGTGTTGTGCAGCTTTGAATTTGGACAGCCACATTTCTCATTTCATCATTTGGCATGCTCTGCTTAGGACTTAAGAGTTGTTTTCCACAAAAATGTCTCATGAATAGGACTAAGACTGAATGTTTTAAGCAAGTTTCTTGTATTAAATGTATTGCTTGGAAAACACTATTAAACAAAAGATGTCTCAGCCCAAACTGCAGCTGGGGACTGAAAGATATCATGCCTGCTGGCAAGAGAATGGCTGTTCTAAAATCAGTTAGGAAACAAGACCTCTGAACTTTTTTCTGAAGTGTTTTGAACCTTTACAAACCGTTTGTTGTATGTATTAGTTTTCAGTAATACTCCTACTTTAGTGGAGTTGCAGTACTGAGGTATCCTTGGATCAAATACTTAGCTATGTGCTGAGCAGAAAAGAAGCATTTACTCTAAAATGCACTCTGTGTTTTTCTAAATAATCCCTTTTGAAGAATAAAAGTATGCCAAATCAGAAAACAAAATGCAGAAAGTAGAAAATTATGTTCATTGTTCTGTTATCTCAGCTCTCAATGTCATTTATGACTCCCCAATTTGTTGATTGAAATGGAATTTTGTTGTTTCAGGTATGTAATTATGGGGATGCCCTTGAATTATTTTTTCCAGCTAAAAACCCCTTTAACCTTTAAAAATAATATTTTGTCAGCTGTGTGGTAGAAAACAGAAAATAGTAAATTCAAAGCTGAATCTCAGTACAGTTCATTCTGTAAAGCAAATTATTAAAATCATTTTTGTAACACCTAAATCTTGTTCTTCTTTCAGATGAATGTGTGTAGGCTACGCTTAACAGTGCCACCAGATGAAGTGTCACAGCCTGAACAGGGACCAAAGGAAACTGAGAGAAAGAAAAGTGTAAGTTTTAAGAATCCAAGTTAAATTCTCCATAAATAAGAAGTAAGCATTTCCCTTTGATCTTTGTTGTTTTGGCAGCCCAAAGCCCAGTCATCTTAGAAGATTTAAGAACATGTGGAAGGTCATCAAGTTGGATCTGAGCTTTAAGCCTAAGCCTTGGAGTTAGTGATGGCAAAACTGCACGTAAAAAAAGACAGTGGTAAAGGAACAACAGAGATTGTAGGTGATTTGTGAATGAGGTACCTTTAAAACTTGATTATTTCATATTTCTATATTAAAGAACAGGAAAGTGCTAGAAAGAACAGGGTCCTGTATTAAACAGGATCTTGATCAGGATCCTCTTGATCATAAAAGAGGGTTTTATATTTCATGTACGTGTAACAGTGTTCAAGATTTGAGCATTAATGTAGTTGGTGTGCTGGGGCCCTTGATGTTTGTGTGTGTCAGCTGATTTTGGTTAAGGGCAATGTACAAATAAAAAATATAAAATAAAGAATTCAAGATTGTTCTGAAAGGAAAGGGATTTGAAGGTCCTGTGCTTAGAAGGGTTCAGAAGGGCATTTCTTTTGCAGAAGTGAGTAGTGTGCATACAGAAAAAAATTTATAATCTGCTTTGGTCCAGAACTTGTTCTGTAAGAGCTGTTTCACTGCAAGAGATGATGTTTTAATTAGTCTTAAGGATGAAGACAAAAATGGGAAGCTGGACAGGGTCCACAACTTCACCATGTTTATACTTTGATAAACCAGAATCAAGCAAGCTGGTGAAGTTTGCCAGACTCAATGTCTGAATAGCAGTACGACAATAGGAAGAAAAACAATAGGATTTACTAGAAATAATTTCTTTAGTTATACTTAAAGGCAAGAATAACTGTAAAATTACTGAGAAAGACAAACATTCCAAGGAATGCAAAGAAAAATGCTCATGATAAGGATTCCTTATCAGTTGTTTTTTGTCATGAAATCTTTTATACATTAGTGTTTTCACACACTGCTCTGGCAGAGTAATTTGTTCTTCAGGATGTAGAATTACTTACAGAATAGATTAAATAGACCTCAATGCAAACTGAATTTGGGCCACCATTAAGTAGGAATAATTCATTTTATACAGAGGTGTTTAGTTGTAGCACTTAGAGTACAGAGCTTCTCTGTCAGTCTCGTCAGCTTGTATCTGATTGCAGCAACCCTCAGACTGGCGTAAGCTTATGGGCCTGTTGCCCTAAGAGGAATCTGAGTTTGCTTTTGAGGAGGATAGATATTTACTCATACCTTACTCACTTTATGGTTCTGAGTCATGTGATAATGAGACAGAATTGTTAAGGATGAGGGTTGGACAATTTTTAGTGACTTTCTTACGTGACCAATTTTTTTCTTTGTGGAATCTTGTATTTAATGAGCTGTTATTTTCCCCATAGTACAAGTAAAGGCAAGTGGGCTTTATATCAGAGAATGTTAAGGAGAGGATATGAAGATAATAAATGCATTACTTGGCTCAATGTGCAAAACAGTGATGTGTAAAAGATGGGTCTTATTAGTTGAGACCAGAAAACACCATGTGCAATCTGAATATTGTATGTTCTGAGTAGTTTCTAAAGTTCAGTACTTTTAGACAATTTAAAGATTAGAATGTCAGGCTTCAGAGCTAGATGGGATCTTTTCAGCCAGTTTCATAGTAATAAAAAAACACTGAGGAATTGTGCCAACCACTTGTGTTTTACAGTTTCTGTGTAATTAAAAAAATACCCCATAGATAGTATAGCCATAGTGTATGGAAAAAGCTCCAAAAAAATCACTGCTCATGAACTGGCTTTTCCTCTTGTCTCTAAAGCCAGATAGCAGTGAATTACCTGTAGATTTTTATTGTCTGTGTAATCAATTGCATTATTTGAATTAGTTATACAGTAACTTACAGTGCACACACGCCTCATGACTAGTCATGCTGTGATGTTTTTACTGCACAGTTTAATTAAAAACAAAATCTAAAAACAATGATCAGGTGTCTGCTGATCACCCATGTTCAGGTGACTTCATGGTAAAAAAATTGCTTAAAGCACTTTGAGAACAAGTTTTACAAGTGTTAGATAATCCTCACTATCCTCTGAGAACTGTGCCCCCTTTTTGGAAATAGGAATAATTGAAATTAGGGAACTGCTCTGTTTTCTGCCTTGCTCTTTACAATTTAAAGTAAAAAAATCCAGCTTTAGCAAGAATCAAATTTAACATCAGATCTCTTGTTGGAATCTAGAGTTCTGTGCTGACTTTAATTGCTGACTCTAAGAAAATGGGAACATGAGAAATGCTTTTGGTATTTAAAATACATTAATGTGACTTACAGAAATGAACTGCAGGGGAATCTGTGGGATTGCACAGTTTTTTGCTGGAGTGCTCAACCAAGTCAGGCAGTCAGAGCCTGGCTGCAGGTGCTCTCCTGTTTGGGCAGGACAAGTCTCTGCCTCTGCTGATGAGGGACGAGAGAAAAGACCTGGCAGTGTTGGAGGGAATGCCAGAAAACTATAAATACACCATGGTGTGACATTTGGTTGTAATCTCCTCTTTCAAATCTTTCATTAGAGGGAGGTGGTTTTGAGCTGCCCTGATGTGACACGGTGATGGCTGTGTTTGTTACTTTTCTGCATCTCTCAGGCTCAGTACCATTAAGAGGTGCTTCAGTTGCAGAATCAGCTAATGAACAGCACAGCAGCTTTTTCTGGGGCTGATCTTCCCAATAACTTGTTCTGCTGCTTGGTGTCAGACCAGAAGTGGTTCTTTATCAGTTATGTTGGTGGGTCTTGCCTTAGCCTTTTTCATTGGAGTCCAAACTTCACAGGAAATTTGTGCTGTATTTCCTTCAATCTGTATCAGTGCAGTAAGTTTCTAGATTAACTTTGTTACTGCTATGCATCCATGAAATAAAAATGAACCAGTGTAAGAGATTAAAATGAAGTGAAGGATCTGGGTGCAACAAAATTGCTGCAGGCAATACTGTACTAGGGTGTCCTCTCCCTGCCTTTTGTGAAAGGTTGGCAGATGGTACAGAGCTAGAGACTGATCTCAGAAACTGAAGAGGGAGTGAGTTTGTGTCAGATTGGATGTTTTATACTGATATTTAGGATATGATACCCTGAAAGAAGCATATGAGAACTTAACTCACAGGTAGAGGCTGGTTGGTTGAGTTGTTAGTACTTTAGATAGAGAGAATCACAAACTATTCTGATTCTGTTCCATTATTTCTGTCCATGACAGACAATGGATGATAGTAGTGTGAGGCTGTTTACTTCACCATGAAGTACAAAGGAATATTATGCTTGGCAGATTGTATGCAAAATCTGCATATCCTGAAGCCTCTCTTGTCTTGTATAATAAAGGGCTACCAGACAATTGTAATGTCCCTGTTTGGAACTGGGCTTATTTTTATCCATCAGTCTCTTTCTTCACTGTCATGGTTAAATTTGGAAGTGTCATTGGAAGCTGCAGCTAAGCTTTTGAGGGCAGAATGTGAAGATATGTATAGACAGGCGTTTTGTCTTCATTTGGCTATGTGGACAAGAGAATGAAAATGAGATAACACTCTGGAAATTTGTGTCACTTCACTGTCTGTGGATTTCAGCCAAGTTTGAGCAGTGTTTAGTCTTAAACTCAGTTTGGTACTTTGGCTGCATATATCCTCAAACACTTTAATTTTCTTGGCTTTTTAAATATCACAACTAAGAAGTGAAATTCTTTTTACTTTCTAAGCAAGAATACAGAAGCACAGCAAACTTCTTTTTTTTTTTTTTTTTTTTTTTTTTTTTTTTTTTTTTTTTTTCCCAGCAAAAAAAACCAGTAGGCTGTAAAGAAGCCAGAAGGGGAATTTTCTTCTTTACATCCTGGTGAGAATCAGGCAGAAACTTGTGTCAGGCCTGGTTCAAGGATATGAGTGCAGTGAATGTGGGGCTGTGGTGCACATGGAATCTAGGACAGTGCCTATTTTCTCTGCTGCTGCCAACCCACTCCTGTCAGCAGAGCAGAACTTGTACCTGAAAAAATGTGGTTCACCTGCTACAGGTGATGTTACTGTTTCTCAGTCTCTCCAGCACTGGTCGCTTGATTTTTGCCGTGGACTAATTAAGCAACACCTTTTTTAAGACCAGCACTACATAAAAAATGCAGAAAGAATTTGTTGTATTTGTTGTATCTTTCCCAATGTGCAAACACTGGCATTCTGTGTACAGATTTCATGGGTTAGATATGACTTTGTATAATGTCTGGCTCTTCTCTTTTGAGATGAACACCTAAATTCAACATCCAAGGAGTTTCAAAATTGGAACATGTTCAGCAATGCTTCTTGCATTCATGAATTTAAGAAGATTCATGTCTGTTGTGGCATATTTTCCTTGTTGTAATACTATTTTAATGTAAAATATTCCTAAATGTAATATGATTTTCACAGGCTGGAGAGGAATATGAAAAGATGCAAAAACAGAGCTAGGTTTTGTCAGAGCACAGTAACTTTTCTTGGTGAGCTCAATGTTACAAATGTGTCCTTTTACTGAATAGAAAGTATGTAACCTCAGTAACAACATGAATATTCTTGTTCCTTGTGTAACTAGTGAACAGGTGAAAGATAACTGTATATTTAGAAATACCTGGAATGTGGCTGTTAAGGAAAACTAAAACCTTTGCTTAACTGATATAATTCTTGTTAAAAGTTTTTTGATGGTGTAGTTTTTGATGGTGTAGATAAACAGAAGATCATGAGTCAGGAAAATTTTAAGGCCACAGGGATACTTACCACAGAATTGTGCTAAGCATTACATTAGATGTCCTTTTTTTTCTCTCAAAAAAGATGTCTTCTGTGCTTTTGCTTTCAGTTTTGGACAGGGAGAAATATAAAATATGAGCCTATCTGACTTTCATTTATAAAACTGGTAGATTAGGAAGCAGATCATCCCTCAGTGTTATTTATATAAATCAAGTAAAACCATGAGCCATAGAAAAAAAACAGCTAAAAACTTTAATTTAGGGTTTGGTTTTGTAATGTCTTCACCTGTTCCATGCTGCTTGTGCTGCCTCCCTGGTCAGAGACACAAACAGGATGCATGGTAATTATCAAGACTTTTGCAACCTTGGGGTGTAGGCTTCTGCTTTAGATGTTTATTGGTTAGGTAAACACAGTCAGTGTTTCTTTGGTACATTCTGTGATCACAGCAAGCGCAGCTGGCTGCTGCTGCAGCACACACAGGAGTGTTCCTGGAGGCTGATCCAGGATGTGTGAGCATCCACACGATGTGTCCTTGCTGTCACCTTGGGCTGTCCTAGAACTGACTATAGGTACAAAGAAATATTCACAAACTGATTAAGCTCACTCTGCCTTTTCAGATCATTAGCTCACATTAGAAGGGATTTGGCTGATATTTTGACCTTAAACAGCAGTGCTTCATTAATCTAATGAACCCTTCCATCTTAAAGCACTATTCTGGTTAGCTTCACAGTATTTACTTGCTCCTAAATTCTTCTGCATGTATTTACTTTTGCTGTTATCTTCACTGAGATGCCTCACTGTAGGTAAGAGTGAAGACCATTGAGGATCTGCTTGGAAAAATATCTGAGTTCTCAGAGTGGGTATGTATGGGGCATATAAGAAAATAATGGGAAGTATTTGACTTTAAAAAACTGTTCTCTAATTCTTGAGGATATGGAAAATCCAGGATTTGTGAAAGAGGAAGCATGGGAGAGAGGATGTGTGAGAGGAAGAACACAGTACAAGGCAGAAATGGAAAAAACAGTGAAAGGAGAAAAATAGACAAAGGTGGGTGGAAGTAGCTTGAGAGGAGGCAAACTGACAACTCAGGGCATGCTTAGTGCTGCAGTTCTGTGGAGATACTTGAGAACTGAGCTACTCAGCAAGGCCTGGTTTAGAGGCAAAGCTGTATTGAAAAGGTAGTCAACAAACAAAGCAACCATCTCAACCCTGCATTCAGAGGAGTTTCTGATTGTAACCTTCCTCCTAAGAGAAGACTGCATCAGGTGAGCCCGTTTTTAGCTATTTATGCAGAGCCGTGAAACAAGTGGTCACTGAGAGGAAATTGAGAGTTACTAACAGAAAAGGGTGAGTAGAAGATAAGCATAGCTGGAATAGAACTTTCATAGCAATGAAAGACAAGACAAAGGTTAAGGAAACATGAGAACAATTACTTGTGTAGCTGTTGGCTCACTCATATTTAAAACAAGCAAGAGCTAAAATTTTTAACAGGCACTTGCCTGGGGATTGTGATAGGAAGGAAGAATAAGGAGAGGGCAAAAGCAATATCCTGTATTTTAAGCAACATATAGAACTGGAACAGTTAACAGATGATGGAGAGTCTTTTAATCTTCTGAAAGAGAAGTAATAAAGGCATTTTAGGAGGCTTGTGCAAATACAGAAAACAGGCAAGTTTAGCATTGTTGCAAGAGATATGTAACCAGTCTGCCTTTGTGTGCACCTAATCCTGCATGTACTGTCCATTATAATGTAAATTTAAGTCTGTTCATCTCTGAAATACATATGCAAGTGCCATGGGTGATTCTCCAGCTGCAAACCCATTGGTCTTATAGGCCTTTCTGAGGAGGGGGAGGAGGAGGGGAGAAGCCTTCAAAGCATTCCTTTGGAAAGTGTTCATAATATTCTAAAAATAAGGAACTTGGTCAGAATTTTTATGCCAGAACTCTGCAAACAGCACTTTAGATAATTCTGCTAATGTTTCAGAGGCACAAAGGACCTTGGTATTGCTGGTATTCAGCTGTTCACCTAATTAAAAATGAGTGATCATGGGCAAAGGGTATGGATTTATGAATTCAGTGTCTGGTGCCTTGGTAACCTCTAAACAATCAAAGTGATTATTCAGTCTGTTATCAGGAAGATGGAAACTTGTGTGTAATCCCTTTTTCCAGATGCAGGGGAGGAGCTGCAATGAACTATGAAAGAAACTGTGCAACCCTGGAAGCAAACAAACACAAAATAATTTTGAGTCATATGCCCATCTGGTTTCTGTATTTCTCTGTTTCAAAGCATGATGTGTAGCGCAGTTGTTTGTGCACATCCAAACAGCAAAACAAACCCCCCAATAATACATAATTTTGAAACATCTCATTTTGAGGATATGAAGCTTTGCATATAATGTGTTCAAAGTATAAAGTTATATCATGTATAGGTAGGGCTGGTTGCCCAATGTTTTCTTCATTAAGTGGTTTTAAAGCTTTCTTTTCAAATGAAGGCTTACAGCTTTGTTGTTCTGTGTCTGAAATGTTCTTTATTAGGTGTCTGCTCTGTGATTGTTTCCCTCCCAGCCCTGCACACACACCCCCAGAGCTTCAGCAACATGGTTAAACAACATGATAAAGAAGAGCATGTAGGATTTACAGTGTTGAGGAAAATCTGTCTGTGCCATGTGGGAAGGACATATTATAAAACAAATGTCTGTCTCTATCAGCTTTTCTTAATAAAAGTAAATTTTCCTGTTCATTTTCTCCTTAACTAAAGAAGTATTTATTCTTATATGGCCAGCATAGTTGTGTTAGTTTGGCTCCTAAAAACTGAGAGTGCTGCTGCTTTAGGCTGCAGGTGGTGTCCCCTCTTCACTGTCATGGTAAGGCCTGGAGATCTCTAGGATGCAGCTGCAGATGGATATAAAATGCTAAACTTATCTCTTTAAGCCTCTGTTTGGTGTCAAAGACGGTATTTAGACAATGCTGTGAACAAAAAACCCAAACATATTCTAAAGTTAATGTAGTTAATATCCTCAAGTGTACCTGTGTATCCAGCATATGCAGCATAAGAAAGTAAGTTCTGTAAAACCATCTATACCTGATTTTTCTCTAGAACTGACTTTTCAAAAACAATGTGAAAGCTTATCAGCTTAACAGCTGTGTTTCCAAAGTTTTCATTCTAACTTCCCATTCAGAAATCACTGATTGTTTTTACGTACTTAGTTTGCAAATATTTCACACTCAGTAAGAATATTTTCCCCCTTTTTAAAAAAAGTCATAATGTGGATGTCTTCATCGAAGGTAGTTGTTTAAATTCCTTGTAATCAAGAAGAGAAATGAGTAGTTCTGAGGGCTGACTCAGTTCAGATGCTTGCAACAGAGGCTTGTTCCCCTGGGCCGATTAGGAGGGAGGAGAGGTGAGCAGCCAGCTCAGATGGTGCTCTGACCTTGTGGATGTTCATTTACATGCTGAGGGAAATGATTCCTGCTGTTAGCATGAAGATTTTTCTTATTAAGTGTATTGATGAGATGAACAAGGGGAGTCTGTGAAGGGTGGCTTGAAGCAAGGCATGCAATTATTATGAGTATGTTTCACAAATCTCTGCAGATCATTGAAATAAAAAAATGTCAGCTCTTTAAAGCAACCTCTGTTTACACAGCAACACCTGATTTAGAAGTTTCATCCTTCTACAGTATTTAATAACTGGAACACCCATATAAATGTTATTTCATAGCTTTGCTTTAGCTCTTCCAATGTCAGTTCTGCAACATCTGTAAAAGAAATGGAGACTTCAAATGAGTTTGATTGCTTTGGAGGTTCTTACTTAGCTTTAAATGCAAACTGAAATTCTGCTTTGTTTATCTTCAAGAGAAACAGATATTTTCTCTTTTAAGGAACACTACCTAAGAGGTTTTAATTTCAGTTTCTTAGAAATTTCTAGTTTTTCGAGTAAACTTGTGAATTTTTGTTTCCTGCAGCTGGGAGTTTGGGAAATGAGGGAATGCAGAAAAGTTCCATCTGGTGGTGAATGAAAATAAGCCAGGTTAACCTTTTCTTACATGCCTCTACCTCTCCTTGTACCAATCCAGCCTCTTCTCTCTAGCTCTGCCTACATGACTTCCATTGAAGGCAATGGTAATTAGACATCTCTGTATTCTTTATCAATTATAAGTTCTTCCAAAAAAACCTGAAGGCTGGCAGGTAGGCTCCAAAATGTTTGGGGATTAGTGTTCATACATGCTGTTGTGCTTTCACTATAATTAGTTTCTCTCCTGGCCCTAAGTTACTGTGGTTTTATTATTTTATTTTATTTATTAAATTATAGTATTGATTTTTAAAATTTCTTTTTCTTTTGATTTTAGGAGCTCTACCATGTGCCAAATGGGATGTCTCCAGGGAAGCTCTCTCATGGGATGGTGTATGGTGTTGTGCACCGAACTGACAACAACCATAAGAGAGAAATGGTGGTTTATGGCTGGTCAGCTGATCAGCTAAAAGAGGAGATGAATTACATTAAGGAAGTGAGTTATACTTTCACCTCAAAATTTGTTAAATACCCTTTCCATATATCCATGTAGAGCTGTGAGAGTATAATGGAATGACTGATGTCTAGCCCAGCATCTCAGTTTGAACTGGGAACCTACTCTGAAGCTAGTGGCTGGCCTTGGCAGTATTTGAGTTGGGAAAAAAGCATCCTCTGTACTTGGGAATTGTGCTTGCTGATGGAAGAAACTATGTAAACAGACACCTGAAAGGATAAAGTCTTTCTCTTCCTCTGCTTCCCCCTCCCCAAACTCCCCCCAGCTTTGAAAAGGCTTCTAAATTAGGTGACATAGTAAAATCACTTGGGTTTATTTTGGGGCAGCCTTAAAATAGTCAACCTAATAATGATGTCTTTGTACTACTTTGTGCCTGCTCATTTATCACAGTTGGCAGAAGATCTCCTGAAAAACAAAAACTGCATTTCTGATCCTGCTTGATATTTTTCTGTTCTTGAAACTCAGCATCTCTTTGCCCATCAGTCTGGCTCTCAGGCTGTGGCAGTAACACCCTAATTACTAGGGCAAATAATCTGACCTTTTCCCATCCACCTTCACCACCCAGGAGGCTGTTGGCCAGTGCTTATCATGTTACACTGACTCAAGTGCAAACGGAGTTGATAGAAAAGGGAGGAACCCTGGCTCAAGCGAGCAGTGTAAAGCACCGTAGCCGTGCGTGCTCCTCACATCTGCCTGGTCTGTGGCTCTCAGCACCTGCTTCTCTCCCTTGGCACTCCCAGTTTGTCATCTCCTGGTGTTCACCACTCTCAAGCTGCTGAGGTTAGGGACTGGCAGGGTCTGTCAGTGCTGCAGTGCTGGCGAGGCACACAAGCTGCCTTGGTGCTGTTTTCCTGCCTGGTAGTTTCTCTGCCCTGCTGGGGTGGTGTCAAGGGACAGGTGAATTGGCACACAGCAGGGCCAGCTCCCCAGGCTGCCTGTCTGTGGTACCTGGGGACTGCTTGGCCTGGGACCTTATGGAGGGACATGTCAGACCAGGAGAACTGCATGTCTTGCTTGTGCATTCAGGGTACTGATGCTTTCAGGAAAAAGTGGAAAGACATGGAGAGACATGCTGGCTTCTGCTCTTCCAGTCTTCTGGAAGCTGTTTTGCTCTGCTGATTTGTGATCTTTGGTCTGCCAGAGTAGTGTTGGCTTTAAAAGCAGAGTCTTAAACAAGAGTGCTCAGCTTCTGCCGTGTATGTGCTGACTCAAATAGACCAAAATGATGGGCCATGTCAGAGCTGCTGACAGCTTTCTCTGCCTCAGTTAAATTTGCATCTTGCAAGAGGGAGTGTGTGTGCCTGTGCATGGGGAAGCACAGGGTGAGCAGTGCTGGGCAGGAGTCAGCTCCCTTCTCTCTTCCTCATCCCAAAGGGAGCCCATGGTTGGGGAGCACTCCTTGCATAGGTTTGGTGCCCCTCTTTCTGGGAGGCAGTGGGGGGATTCTGTGCAGAGCTGCTAAAAACATCCCCTGCTGAAGTTCACCTCACCCCACTGTGCAGAGACACAGTAAACTCACTGCCCCAAATGATCTGCAATCAGCTCATGTTTGGTAGAGGTGAGGAAGAGGGGAAAAAAAAGAGGTTGAATTATGTAGGCTGTAGGCAAAGATGATTGCAGTGATGTGTAAAGCCAAACTGGAAGCCAGCTTGCAGGTTTTTTGAGAATTTTTTCCTTGAAAGGCAAGGAATAATTTGCATCCATAGTTCTTGAAACCAAACTGAGTTCTCTGTTCTTTAGATTTGAACTTGCATTGGTAAATGTAAGCTAGTTTGGTTTGAGTTAGATACAAATCTAAAAGACTGAAATTAAAAGTGTTTATCTGCAAAGGATACCTAGGGGAAACAAACCACTTTTAAAAGTATGGAGGTATATTAAGTCCATGCCTTTTTTCAGAAATAAAACAATATATGATCAAATTAATTTTAATTCATTTAGTAATCAGGTTAGAATGACTTATGGATATTTAATTGAAATTAATTTATTTAAATTATTGATTTACAAGTGTTTAAGCATGTACAGAGAAGTTTAGAAATACTCAGAGTGACAGTTTTTTTTATCATGCCTATGTAGACAAGTCTTGAAACTTAAGTTTTTGTCTTTTTTTTGAGAATAAATTGCTGTTATGCTGCAGTGGTAGACTAACAATGGAAATTACAGAAAGTAACAATGAAGAACGTAAAGAAGAAAATCATGTCCTACTATATAAACAGTATAACCCAAAATTTTGATCAAGGCATTTGATTTTTCTGACACCAGGTGAGAGCAACTCTGGAAAAAGTAAGAAAGAAAATGTATGGTGAATATGATGAAATGAAACGAAAAATACAGCAGCTTACAAATGAACTGAAAGTAAGTATCCATTCATTTGCAGGGAAAGCTTATGGGAATAATTGTCCCAGTGTTATCTAGAAACCCTTATTTTGCTTTAGCAGAACAGAACTAATCTCCCAAACCACTCCAGTTCACTGTTTTATGTGACATCTGTAGTTTCTTTTATTTATTTTTCCATCCAGGAAGGTAAAGGAGGACAGGGATGCTTCTGCATATGTAGTCATTAACTGTCTGGAAATTCTTGGAAAGAAAGGAATGATCTTGATACCATTGCCTGTGTGTATTGGTAGTGGAGATGGATGTAACAGCTTCCAGGCGAATCGAATAAATAACATTGATAATTAGGGAAAAATGATAACTTGGAGTCATTTCAACGCTTTGCTCTGTTTTACTGACGCTATTGTTTAAACACCAAGTAAAAGAAGTAGCAATATTCATTAGTATTAAAGTGCTAAAAATGACTTACCTTTTGTTTTTTAATGGAATATTTCAATGGTCATTCAATGACCTGTCTTCTGTCATGCTGCTTTAGCAATAAAAGCTTTAGCAGTAAAAATGGCTTTCATATTAAACTGCTGAGTTGTTTGATCCAAAAAAAATCCCACTGAAAACTTGCTTTGAATTTATATTCAGCATTGATTTTCACAGCCCTGGTTCAGAGGAGGATTGGGCAATTAAAAACATTCTGACTTCAAGGGACTGGGACCTTGACTTGTGCCCTTCTGCCATCCTCATTTGGAGGCTGTCAGTTCCCTGCATGCTGTATTAGGTATAAAAATCAGAACTTGCTGTAAACTGGTACTTTCATTCTGTGCAACCTGTCTCAAAAAGAGAAAAAAAATTTCCTGACTTGAGAGGAAGAGAGAGAGAACTCAATTTCTGCAAACAGTGTTAAATAGTCATAATGCTGCCAACAAGACTCACTCTCCCCACAGCATGCACGTGGTAAGTGCTGATTCAGGTGCAGCTTTGTTGTCTTTGCTGCTGATCTTGACTGAATAGCACTGATGATATCCTGCACTTCCAGAACTTCTGTCGGACCAGTAGACATCCTGCATGAGTCAGAAATTCTTCCTTAATTAAGGGTTTCTGACCAGCTCTGACAGAATATCTAGTTCTGCAGCAAATCAGCAGTTCATGAAGCTTCCTTCTGACATAAATGGCACATTAGGAGACATCTTTCCTTTTTTTTTAATACTCTAGACTGTCTGAAAGGAAGCACAAGCGTTGTTCTTCCTAATAATGTGAACTTTTTGTTTTCTTAGTTATTTGGGAGCTGATTTTGTTTTTACATGACTGTTGTCTTTTGTGCTATTTGCAAATCCTGTTTAAAATCCTTTCTATGCTCTTTGCTTCAGCTTTCAATCACTATGCTTTTCTCTTAACAATTTCCAGGACAACTTTTTGTTCATAAAGTTTGTTTGAAATTTGCTCTTTCAATATCCTGCCCTGGCTTTCTTCACACGAGTTCTTACCTTGTAACTTTCTTAATCCATCCAAAGCATTTCTGCTTTTGTTTGTTTTACATGAGCACACATTTATAGAAGGTTAGCAGTGACTACTTGGCCTCTACTCCCTATGCTGATCTAATCTGTGTATGGCTTGGTTACTACACACTTGTCCCCTGTATCAGTCCCTGCTGTTCTTCTGTTTTTATCAAGAAACAAATCTGGTCCATCTAAGATTGTGAACTGGCCTGGCTTCCATTAGTAACATTCTTTTCCTCTTTATTATTGAATCATTCATAATTATTTACACTGTTTGGGTTTTGGTCTCTTCTTGAATTATGTCATTTTGTGTCTTCCCCCCACCCCCTTTCAGTTTTTAAGCATGTGTGTGTGTACATATCAGATAATGACTAATTTTCACACAACAAAGCCCTCTGGCTTTCCCTCCCTGCTTTGTACTGTTTCATCCTTATGTCTTCTTGATGTTGCTTCTTTATGTACCTGATTAGTCAGTTCCTTCTTAATTAAGGCTTTTCTACAATTCACAGTTCTAGATTTCCTTGTTTCTTGCGTTCTTTTGCTTTTCGCTCTGACTTTTTACAATATGCCCACTCTATGTATATAATCTTTCTGAATAGACTGCTGCAAATAGTCCTCTCATCCTTTCAAGAAGAACAGCTTATACAGTGATTGCAGACTAACAATAAACTTAGATACTCAGGCCTTATTTCTGTTAGATCATTTGCATTTTAAGTTTTGTTTGTTTGTTTGTGAGAATGTGCTTTGAGGCCTGTATATTTAAAGCATCCTAGTACTGTGAAAACGACCTTGGCATCTTTCTCTTCTGTAGCTCTCTTGGAAAGAATAGGTAAACTTGATCATTATTCTATATAAAACTTTTTTTTTTTCCCTGCTTAGGTGACAAATGCTCATCAGGAATCCTTAGAGAATCATGTGCGAGTGCAGGCTGCAGCCTTAGATAGCTTTAGCGAAATGAACAGCTCCTTGACATCAGCATCAATAGACTTGCAGGTACATCTTCATAGCTGCTCCCAGCTCCCAGCTGCCTTTTCTAACATGGATTTCAAAGCATACAGAACATGGATGGCAGATACAGATTCTAACACTAAGCAACACCAGAAAGTAATGTCTTGGATATCTAAAGCACTTAATTTAGGAAACAAAGAAAAATGTTCCAGAAGTTCCTGTGTTTTTTAAAAAAAATTTAAAATAGTGTACAATAAAGAGATATAAAGAGATATTGATATGCAGCAGACTAATACCACAAGTCATATCTCTATGAAGGATCTAATGTGAAAATGTGATTTGATCTGTATAGTGCAAAATGGGGCATCTCCTGACTTAGTTGTGCCTTCGGTTGGTAACAGAAATGAAGTGGCATGTTTGGATGCTGGACACTTGTGACACTTTATGTAACTGTGAAATGTGGGGGGAGGGACAAGGTGGGAATGGGTTTCCTGTTTTAAAGACTTCTGAATTCTCATATATCTGAGCTGAACAACTTAATGTCCCTGCTTTCTTGTATGTAACAAGAATGTTACATTCTTGTACATTACTTTGTTTTCAGTCCACTACATTTTGTATGTACGGCATGACCCTCAGAGAGAAGGGAAGATTATTCATACTGAAATGTATCCAGCTCTTTTTTTTTTTTTTTTTTTTTTTTAAATAATGTTCCAGGACTTGATTTCACTGAGTATACTCCTCACAGAAATACCTTCTAGCAACAACAAAAGCCATAATTTTAAATGTTAAAACTTGCAAAACTGTTCACACTGCATTAATATGTCAGGAAGCTCTTTAAATGTGTTGTGTGTTTCATAATCTCTTGCCTATATTAATTCATCAAATTATTTTTGATTCTTTGCCTCTCTTCTAGAAAACTCTAGTGGATGTCACATTGGAGAACACTGATATAAGGGAACAAATAAGGAATTTAAAACATACACATGAGCAATCTATGGAAAAGCTGAGAGAGAAGCAAAAGCAACTGGAAACGGCACAAATTGAAAATCAGTTACTGAAGTTAAAGGTGTGGTATATAAACTCCCCTAAAAATACTGCACAGTAAGGGCATTAGGTGGATGTTCAATGAATTCCTTGCCTTATCTGTAAAGGGTTCTTCATTCTTCATGCCCTCTTCATGCCCTCAAGCTCACTTATTCCTGTGAATCAATACTGGTTTAATAACAGAGAATCTCAGCTGGCGACAGGCGGTCTTTCCATAACATGGGATGTAACATAAGAGTCAGAGATGTTGACAGGTGAAAATTCAAACCATTAAATGGTTATTAGCGTCCATTCCTATTCAGTGAAGGAATATTACAACTCTACATATTGCTACATGAATTTCTTGGTATGAGTTTCTTTGGAATTGCACCATTTTTAATAGGTAGTCTGTTAAGTCTTATGAGTATGTGGTCAGCAATTAACAGCAAGCATCTTCAAAAGAGAATTAAATTATTTCTTTCAGAGAAATGCAAGGAAATAAAACACAAACTACAAGGTTTAATATGACAGAAAGCTTGACCATGTTCTTCCCTCAGCAGCCAAATGTATTCCTTTAAACTCAAAAAAACCCCAAATAACAAACCCCAAAAAAGCCAAACAAAGCAACCTCCCCTCACCTGGAAACCTTTGTCTCTGTTAAAATTGCTCAAAGTAGACCATTTTGGATATAGTACTAAATCAGCATTTGTCAAATTTTAAAAAAATTGTTATTATTTTTGGTAAAGTTTCTGAAATTAAGGTGACTGCAGCTATATTTATGTTTAATTTTGTCAGATAAGGTGTTTCTGTCTGGCTGTTTTGCTAGTGACTAGCACTCATGCTTAATAATGAATGGTTAAACAAGAAAATATAAGTGCATTTCATGTTCTGCTTTCCTCTCACAGTGAAGATCTACAAGCCATAAAAGTAGCTGTATTTTGCACTTGCTGTTGTTAGCAGGAAATAAAAAGAGGGAAAAACCAAGTAACAGAAGCAAAGATGATGCTATTAAGATTTTAAAACAGAAATTTGGGCCTCACTATAATGTTAAGGACATTCCCCAGCAAGCCAGGGAAGGTATGTCTGCTTCTACGAGCAGGGAACTGCAGCTTAAGTCTCAGTTCAACAGAATGCATAAGGATTTGTTACCTCTAAGCACGTCAAGCTCTGCAGAATACATGCCCTGCATTTACGCAGCAGAAGTGTAAATTCTGCCCTCAGACTTTCAGTTTTAGTACCAAGTTAGTGAATAATATACCTCATTCCTGTCTTTGACAGTTAAATATAAAATTGTATCTCAAAAGGTGCTAAGATATCTGGGAATTCATTCTAGGAGTGAATGTAAGAGGATGGTGTGGGATCTGGGAGGTTAGTGTTGAAAAGCAGTAACTACTGTGTACCATGGTTACATTCTGGGTGGAGTACACACCTGTGGGGTTATTTTAGGAGGTTTGGTTTATGCATAAATCTGTAATAACTTAGAGTGGAGATGTTACTTGAGCGTATTATAACAGATGCCCTGATACATCCACTTTTTAATGCTTGTCCTCATTGCTCAAGGTGTAAGGAAAAGAAGGATGGAGATAAAAGGCCAGAGATCCTGTTCTAATTCAGTGTATCTTAAGGAGTCTGGGGTTTCATAATTGGCTTTCTCTAAATGATATGATTCTTTCAGGCTTCTTGAAATGTGGAAGGTTCATTTAACTCCACACCCTCTCATAAAGTGCAGTCTGTGCTCCAGGGTTGGCCTAGGTGAGATGACAAAGGGGACAGTTGCAGTACAAGTGGAATCCTTCAGGGCTCATCCCTTTTCAAAGAATGAAACACACTGTTGTTTGTCTACAGGCTACTAAACAAGTTTGTTTCTACCATGCAAGGTGAACCCAAGGGCTTACTAAACCTTTTGGTCCTTGAAATAGCAAAAAAATCCAACCCTAAACCTTAATCATCAGAACTCTGTATTTTGTAGCTGTGTTAAGTGTGGTGATCAGCAGGGAACACTTTATTCCTCCTCTTCCTGTCACTTTTGTAGCACCCACAGCATTTCACTACAACCTTGGCTGATTCACAGCATCTCTAGGAGGAGAACTAAGTCCTGTACTAGCTGCTTTACTTCACTTTTATTGTGGTTTACATATGAGATGGGCCTAAGCTGTGAATATCCTATCTGGTATTTAGTTACTGAGGGTGTGGTTCAGTCTGTTTTCAGCCAACAGCAGGAAATCCTGTCTCTGAATTACCATTCTGCCCTCTTCGCTGTAGCTCTAGTAAAGTTTCTGGTTCTGTTGTTAAAAATTAACCCTTCCACACACCTGAGAATTTTAATTTTCGGTTTGATTGCTTTGCTGCATGGTTACACCAGTTCTTATGCTTACACAAAGGGCAGAATGTGAAAACCCAAGAGAGAGCAGGGAGGGCACTGCAATAAAGTATTGCTTTGAGTGTTCATGGTCATTTAGAAAGAGGAGTTGAGTCTAGTCCTTGTTTCAGGGAGACAGTATTGTTTCAATGGGGAAACAAACCAAGTGACTTGGAGGCTGTTGTGGAAGGGTTCAGCAAAGAGGCATGGCCTGACCTTGGATAAGCAATGACTAAATGATCTAAATTCAGACAACATGGAACTTCATGGAACAATAACTTTAATAGATGTGAATACTGGCAAAATGCTGTAAATGGTCTTGATGCAAGTGGAAATCTACTTTTGCAATGTCAGATTTAAAACAAGGCAGAGCTTAACTTCAAACTCTTGTTTTCTTATCATGTGAACTCTTTCTCCTGCTGCCAGCAATACTGTACTTACTGATGGTAACCTTCATCTCTCATAGGTGGAATCAGCACAGGAAGCCAATGCTGAAGTTATGAGAGAGATGACCAGGAAGCTGTATAGTCAGTATGAGGAAAAAATGCGAGAAGAGGAACAGAAACACAAGGCTGAGAAGGAAATGCTCCTGGTAGGTACAGCCAGTCTGTAAGAGCAGTGCTTAGCTTGGGTGTCGTTTCCCAGTCACTTCTTGCTTTGGAGTTAATGCTTGTTCCTTCATTTCTGTCTCTGTGATCAGTCATGCCATATTTACTAAGCTTTCCAAATTTTGGGGTTGTAGGACTAAGAAAAATATGGGTTCAAAGATAGTAATGTCAATGATAATCTAGATTTCAGAGTCTGAAATAGGGTATTTTTTTATAACTTCTGGTTCTCTAAAAAAGGAAAATACAATGTCCAATTTTAAGAGACAGTTTAAGAAGAAGAAAGGGAACAACTTCACTGGATGCTACTGGAGCAAGAACTCTCCTGTCCCCAAATTTCCCTCCACTCCCAAGTTCAACCTTTCTATGAGCAGTCCATTGTTGCATTTTTTAAAAGGATAGGGTCAGATAATGATGGAGATTGAAGACAGATACTCCTTTTTGTTCATATTGCTTTACATGTAAGGATAGTACAAAGCTGAACGTGGCCAGCTATGGGGTTTAGAAAGCTGTCTTTTGCAGCAGCATATTTTTCTTATGCTGTTATTTAACAGCATCTGCAGGGAAAGGGAAGGGAAATCAGCTGTCTAAGAAATGGATAAAAGTTTTTCTTGGATTGTCATAATGATGCTTTACTAATTAATACCCATATTTCAAAGTACCCCCATTACTTTTGCTCTATATAATTCACTTTTAGGGTCATAACTCTTCCAGATTTCTGAGCAGGTGGAGTGTAAAGCTTTGAGCTCTTTAAGAACTATTAGCCTGGCTCTATAGCCAAAAAGAAGAAGAAATATTCCTCATTAATATATTAGATGCTAATGTGACTGTGAATGTTCTTGTTTCTAGGAGGAAACAAATCGGCTTCTGAAGGCTATTGAAGAGGCAAATAAGAAGATGCAGATTACAGAAACAAGCATACAGGAGAAAGACCAGAGAATCGGTGAGCTGGACCGGCTGATCGAACGCATGGAAGAGGTATGGGAGCTGAAAGCTGCCTTGAGAGGAAATGCACAAGTGCATGGAGGACATTTCACCTCTTACTGTTCTGCTGCTCAGTTCCTTGCTCAGTGACATACCATTGCTGTTTGCATCTTAGTTACTGTATTTATATCAGTAAATGCACCTGGACTGCCACAGACAGCCTGTGATGAGGAAGTGATTCTCTCTTCCTGCTGGTCCTTACAGAGCAGCATTTATTTAGGAAATGAACCATTATTTTAAAGAGAGAATTTAAAAACCATTTAGTGTCCCTTCAGTCTGCAAGACGTCCTAAGCCTAATCGAGTAATAATCATAAATGATGCAGAGTCTCTTAGAAAAGCTGTGGTAGGTCCATGGAATGCACAGAGCTCTGTTTGGGGATGGCTAAGAAGCTGATGGAGAACCCACAGGGTCAGGACTGAAGGGAGGGCAGGGACAGGTGACATTAGAGTGGGGACTACCCAACCAGGAAGACTGAAAGGATGAGGCCCTTTATAGAACAGCCTCTTGCTCACAGGCCCTGGTCCTTTTGGGGATTTTCAACCACCCCGACATCATTTGGAGGGACAACACAGCAGAGTATAAGCAATCCAGGTTCCTAGAGTGTGTTGATAACTTCCTTCTCCAGTTGATAGAGGAGCCAGTGAGGAGAGATGCTGTTCTGGACTTTGTTCTCACCAACAAAGAGAAGCTGCTGGAGAATGTGAAGCTCAAGGGCAGCCTTGGCTGCAGTGACTGTGAAATGGTTTTGGATGTACTTTGGCATTTCTCATTTCATTCAATAGAAGGCATCTCATTACCTTTAAAGATTCATGCCTCACTATCAAATATAGGAGCAGAGGCTGTTTTAGTCAGTGGAGGGAGTACAGTCTTCTGCTCTTTCAAATGAAGTGGTTTTTTTCACCAACTTCATTTTATTGTAGTACATATTAAATACCAGTATCTACTGAGAAATACATTTTTATAAGCCAGTCTTGTTGGTTTGACTGGTTAGTCTAATGTGCATTGAGCCCTTTTTGTCTAATGCTTGCAAATCCATTAGTAGAATTAATGATTACACTGAGAAATAACTCAGCTTAATATGCCCCTGGCTCCATTAACTTCAGCCTACTTTTCAGTATTATGCAGTGAATGCAGGATTGCACTACAGTTCACAAGTACAGATGAGTTCCCTCACATTAGTTCTTTAATCTGCTCTTATCTGGTTGATACTCACCCAGTGAGACTGAATGCCTCTTAAATTCCCATCAAGGTGGATAACACAGTTACACTTCCCTGTTAACTTGTTTGACTCAGACCCCAAGTCCTCATAGATCTTCACAAAGCACTGTGCTGGTGGGCACTTAAACAGGAATACTCTGGGAGAAGAAAATGCAGCAACACCTTTTATCTCAGCCTTGGATTGGGAGATGTTTTTGGAGTGATAATGTGGACAATTTGACATTTGTGTAGTTAAAGATTTTGATGACTTACCTTTTTATTTAAAAAATTCAGTTTCAAATACAGCCGTATATCTTCATATAGGAAATTGAAGAGTGATCTTGTTTCCAAGCATAGCTGGGAAATTGATTTTATTAGTATGCATTCTGTGCTCCTTGGCTATAGGAAATGCATGAATTTTGTTTAATCACTTTCTATTTTAATTTCACAAATGATGTTTTGAATTGCAATGAAATATGCTTTGTGAAGCCTTTACATTTTGATACATGGAGAACTGAAAGATAACTTTTCTTGCTTAGGAGCGTCATCAGCTGCAAAAACAACTTGAATTAAATGAACTACAAATATCTGGAGCAAAATCTGAAAACAACTCCGACAGTGAAAGGTGAGATATGACTTGCCTGTGGAACTTCTACTATTGCCAGGAAACTTCAGGGGTTTCTTTGTTTTTGTAGATGTCTGAATTTTGCCTTTTCTAACTTTAAAACTGCAGTCTAGTAGGAATTGTCCACCCGAACGTAGGTTAATTTACATGTAAAATATCAAGACAATTTTTTGCAACAACGACCACCTTCATGCATCTTTTCTGAAAGACTGTTTGCAAGTGTGCTGAGTCCATTGTAGATGGAACAAACTGTGACATATCTGTGGCTTGCATTTTTCCTAAATCTGCATTCCCAAATTCAGAGAAACTATGAATACTTTCACTATCCAAACTCAAATGGTTTTGAGTGTGTCAAGTATGACACTACTTGAGTGGGTAAAGATGAATTATAACCAGAGACTGAATAATAGTACTTGATTACTACTTATGGTTCTGTGGCACCCAGAAATTCAGTTTTAAGGTTTTGGGCATCCTGCTTTTCCTTGGGAAGCATAAACATAAAAGAAGGTCCCTGCTGAGAGCTTCTCAGTGTCTTGTATTGATCTGTGACCAGCTTCTCTGGTTTCAGGGTAAGAATGGCTTTTCACAGCAGCATGTTAAAATAATAACTTCAAGAGAACAGATGTCGCTCACATAGAACATAGAATATGGAGATGAAAGATAATTGCTGTTTTCCTTTACCTCTGAATAACCCAGACTCTTCTTGCTTCAGTGAATCCTTTTCAGTGTGAAAAGTTACACTGCAGTAAAAGGGTAAAGGCAGTGTTCAGGCAGGAATTTGTGGAATGCAAGCAAGCTCACAATTGCAATCTATGCCATGCAAGCGGTGAATCTGTGTTCAGATGATGCTGGCTTATTCTTAAGTTGTCTTTACCTGTCTGTACCTTATCAGAAACTCAAGCTCCACCTTAAGGAAGGATATCTGTTCTGTTTCTGCATTTCTCTCAATGCTTAAAATCCTGAATCTTCCAATGAAATACAAAATATGTACTACAATTGCAATCAAAATATAAATTGAAGTTTTGTGAGACCTTAATACGCACAAGTGAAAAACCTGCAGCAATGCTTTGAATTTTTTGAGTTCTTGTCAAAGTGCTGCAGTTACATTTCTGCAGAGTACTTCACTGTTAATAGAGACTCTTTTGGGGGGAAACAGCATACAATTCAGTCATTCACTGGAATCATGTCTTACAGTTTGCCATCTGCTGCTTTGTCTTAGAATGGTTTTTCTATTTGTAGCTTTACACAGTTGTTTTTTTTTTCTGCTGTGCACACACCAAGATGAGAAAAGCCTTTTTGTTTTTGATTCCCCTCCTTCCGTTCTCAAATTCTGTCCAGTCCTGAACCCAGGAGTACAGCAGTTTATTTTGTAAGCAAGCAATTGCTTTCTTTGACAAATTTTAAGAACTGGACATTCAGATAAAAATGGAGACTCCCATGGCCAAAGAGACAAAATATTGTGGAAAAGCTTCACTCCTGTTTCCTTGCATATTCTAAAGCTACTTTTCTGACAAGCTGCCAAACCAACTTGTGGCAGGAGTTCTGTGGGAGTTCACTTTCTGTATTAAATAGATTTGAAGAAATGCAGAATCTATCTGAAGAGATGTATGCACAAATTTAAACCATTCATAGCATTCCTGCTGACTATTGAGGAGTTAATGCTATTCCAGTTAGCATTCTGCTGCTGTTGGCAGCTCTGTCAAATTCTTGACTCAAGGCTCCCCTGCAGTAAGACAGCTTTGAAAGCAGACCTGCTTCCTGGCTTTTGTTTAGCACACATTTCCAAAATATTTGCAGGTCATACTAAGTCAGGTTAAATGTGTCTCTCTGAAGCAAAAGATCTAGTTGTCTAAAAGCCTTTCAGTAAAGGAAAACACAACCTTGAGATGAATTTTGTCACATGGTTTAATTGTTGGCACTTCAGGCTCTGAGTAAGCATGTCAGTATGCAAGACAAAGGTGAGATAACTTGGGTGGAGATGGCCACTTGGGCTAAGAGCACATTAAAATGTACTTTGGACAATTTGACATCTGTCAGTGCAATTGGACTTGCCTGTCCTGATTTATGGTGGATTGTGGGGGTTGTTCTTGTTCTGCTAATACTGCAGAGCTCCCCACTCACAGGCTTGATTTTTGCATGTTTTGCCAGGTCGCAGCATTTGGAGGAGGTAGCAGCCAGCCTGAGAGAGCGGATCAAGCATCTGGATGACATGGTCCACTGCCAGCAGAAGAAAGTCAAGCATATGGTTGAGGAGGTGAGATGTAGTAAAACAGCTCAGAGTCTTTGGGGAGCACTGATTCTTTTAGTACATAATCCAAAGAGAACTGTGTTCTTTGTGCAGTTGCCTTATGCTACCTTTGTTACAGTGGAAGTTGAGTTAAGCATCTGGAGCCAGTGAAGCAGAAAGAGTAGATGAAAGCAGTTTAATCCAGTGGCATGGGTTATATACGGTGATCTTTAGGCTGACACTAATTCTGTATCTCTTTGTGGGTGTTCAGGAAATGCAACACAACTTCCAGCTCAGTTAGAACATTCAGAAGGTACCTCTGATACGATGCAGTCTGGTCATTAACGGTCTGCTTCCTGTACTGAAGTGGAAGGCAAATCTGACCCTTTTTGTTTGTTCTTTTGGTTTTGGGAGATTTTGTTTGGGTTTTGTTTTGGTTTGGGTTTTTTTTTTTTTTGTTGTTGTTTTTGTTTTCGTGGGGGTTTTTTTTTGTTGTTGTTGTTGTTGTTGTTTTTGTTTTTTGGATTTTTTTTGTTTAATGTGATTCCTCATAGAAATAGGTGAGCGAGCACGGTTTTTTACTGCTTATCACTTCTTCCTCTGGTTTGGAGACATCATCTTAGCTGCTGCCATTTCCTGTAAAATTTTAAGTGGAATTTTGCTTGATAGATGCTTTAGGTTACAGGCTACCTATGTGTCAGGAAACTGTTCTGCAGTCAGAAGGCAAACATTTGTATGCAAACATGCATAATTGCAAACATTTCTGTTTCTCTAAGTGGAAAAAATGACATGGGAAATAGCTAAGTTTAAATTGGAGCTTTACAAAGCTGACTGACAGCTCTATTAGACAAGCCTTCTACTGCACAGATGATGGGCATTCATGAGAAATCTTTGATTTGTATCTGGACATCATATATCATACATTCAAGATATCAAACATTTAGAAACCACTCAAATCTAAGGCATTCTTGCTGCATTCACAATTTGCTGTTACAGGATTTCTGATTAGCCATGGAGATGTTCCATTTTTATCAAGTTTGTATTTATATGTATTTACATATGCTTTGGTTTGTAAGATTCTGATGCAGTCCTTCTGTATGATCAGATGTGTGATACTAAGTGTCTTTTACACAGAGGAATTAAAGTTTTTCTGTTGTATCAGACATGTCAAGTCTTGATATTTTGGTTTTACTTTAGTTTGCCATTATCATTGTTTTTAAGCATCATAGCTGGTCTAAAACTGAACAGTATTTATACAATGGCATTTTATTAAGGAAAAATTCTCCAGTCCAATAATCCAATCCATCTAATTAATGGATAATGGGAACAATTATTTAATCTGTTCTTTATCTCTGTACACCGGACACTGTATTAAGAGTTTTTTCTGTTGATTCTAAACAAAAGTTCTAAAGGATTTGTGATACATGTGGCACCCCGAATGAATCTAGTAATACATGAGGATGGTGGCCTAAATTTTGCCCTTTATTACTAAATATATTTTAAACTTCTGGTTGTAACTTGACCTCTAGTGGCTTGCATTGGTATAACAAGTCCTTTCAGCTCCATGTTTTGTTTTGGAATAAAACCACAAATAAAGCCTGAGCCAATTATTATGATTTCATTAATATTAGATTTAATGGGTGAGTTTAGCTTGCTAATTCCTTGTAATGTATCTCTTCTGGTGCCTTCACAGAAAGCCCTTCTAGGCCATCTGGTTGTCCTGTTTAATGAGTGTTAGGTGACCAAGTCACTGCTTAATAGTCAAACATGTCTGCTTCTAACTGCTGTCTGACTGCCTGCTTTTCAGATTCAGTGAAACCTCTATCAGTCTTGACTGCCACATAGCCATAGAGTAGATATTTTAGCTCTCTCCTTTAGTCCCTGTGTGTTTTAATTTTTATTTTAATTCAGCTTCCTTGAGAACTGCATGAACACCTGTGTAGCTACATCTATATTTTCTCTAGTGAGCTAGCTAAAGACTCCTGTACCAGAGGTTTGATCAGATCTGGTGGTACCAAATACATTAGGCATTTAAAGTTTGGGGCTTTGTTTCTTAATTTTGTGCTATTTGTTGCTTGTGTTTGTACTGTGTTTGAGAAAATATCCATAATATAGTTGGCATGTTTTAAACTGGACTTTTAATTAAAGGCCTAAAAATAGCAGCTTTAATAATGTAGAGTAGCTGTTCACCATGGGGCAAGAGAAAAAGCATTGCAGATATGTATGTCCTCAACTATCCAAGCATGTGGTGCTTCTCATGATTTTGTGCTTTTCTCTATATAACATTAGAAGATAAATTTTTTGGCTCATTTTAAGCAAACATTTGCTAACTATGCCATAGAAGCTGAAAAATTGGCAAAAAAAATATTGAAAAGGAATGTTATCTGAAGAGTCTGTTCTGAAGTTAGGTTAAAAACTAGTGAGCAGCAGCACTAAAAATATCTGCTAGAGTAAATAGGGAAGATTGCACTATTTTAGTCCCGGAAGGCATGTTCATCAGGGTATATTTAAACACACATCCTCCCTACACTAAATTGAACTGATTGCAGAATGTAATGGCAAGGAATATCAAGAAAAGTGTAACAAAAACCTGCCCTGTTACTCATTATTGAAGTATTTTCATGGCTGGTATCTGTAAAATAACATGCCATCTTAGGGTTTATGAGGGTATTATGATGTTGATAACTTGCATTTAAATAATGAAGAAAGAATAACCAAATAATTCAAAAGCTAGAAATCTTGCTTTGTCAAACACTTAGCTTCTCTGTGGCAGTCAATTGAGTGAAAACAGTGTAACTTGGGAAACTCAGGAGAGAAATGGAAGGAAAGTAAGTAGTCAAAATTATCAGCAGTACTTATATTTGAAGGTGAAATAGAGCTACTGGATGAGCTGCTGGATGAGAAAGCCTAAACTTGCTTGACTACAGGATGAGCTTTGTTTAGTATTAATCTTTGTATATTGGACACAGATCTGAAGTATAAATAAATAAGAGGTTTATCTTCCAGTGTAAATCACAAGGAGTTTATGCTGTTACCATCTCCAGTTCAGAGAAATTGGAGAAAGGAACATCACTTCAAAGGGATGCTGAACCAACAAGATAGACTGCTTCAAACTCATATGGAGAACTGTCAAAATTGGACAAGTACTGAGATGAATCTCCTGGCTGAAAAAAAATCACAAAATAAATTACTCTTAAGCCCTTTTTGGGAAAAATGATGGATCGTTTGCATGTGCAGGGCATTCCATAAAAGAACAGCAAGCAGCCAGGAGGAAGTGAAAGAAGCTTTGTAGTGGAGTTTTGTGATGCAGCAGGCAACTCTTAACACCTCTGGTGCTATTTTGATGGCATTTAAAAATGTATTAGGAGGTGGTGGTCAGTCCTTACTTGAGGCATGAAAGAGGATGCTGGCAGAGAAGCACCAAATGTAGGAGGCCATGGAGGTAAAGAGTATTAACACCTTCCTCTTCATAGATTTTATCATGTTGGTACTGAATGCAATGGGTATGTGATCTAGAGAATTGAGCCCAGGCAGAGGAGGACACTCAAAATTCAGTGTGCTTATACTCCTTAGCAAAAAAATAATTTGCTTCTAATTTTTTGCCTCTGAAAACAAATCCTTTCCATTCAGGAATTAATAGAATCTTTTTCCACTTAATTTGGTGAAACAGTCATTAATTAAATAGAAGCACAGAAAATAACTTTCAGAAGAAAAATAAAGGGAAGAAATAAAATGGAAGTTTTTTGGAGTTGGTGACCTTCAACATCTCTGTGTGTTAGCTCTCATGCACACAGATTTTTCATCCTCATAGGGTTTTTTTTCTGTGAGAGCAAAAATTGCTGCTCATTAGTGCACCAGCTGAGCAGAAAGTTATCCTGCATAGTCTTAAAGCCTCATGTTCTCATTAGAGAGAGATTGCAGATGATTTACGGCTGACAGATTTATTCCTGTGTTGAACTTGTTTGTTAAACAAGTCTATTTGTTCACAGCTTAGTGTAGTACATTGTAAACGCAGTGCTGGCAGTTAAAAGTGCAGGACGTGCATTTGGCAGGTGTTTTCTCATGCTATTCGTACATTGCAGGCTTTCAAAAAACAAGGGAGGAGAGACAGATGGCCAGAGTGGGTCACCCAAGGCTCAGATATTTTAGCTCTTGCCTTTGTAGCTATTTTAAAGTACGGCTGGGCAGAGAGAGACTTGGCAAAGGCAATCCAGGAAAAAGTTTGATGAGAGGAGAATTTGCAGGGAGACTCACAGGTGAAAGGCAGAGGCACACAAACTTCAGGCCCTTCCACTAAGGAGTTTCCCCTGCAGGGGTGGGACTGGGCAGGCAGATGCAGGCACAGAGGCACTACGGGAGGGCATGGGGAGCTGCTATCACACTGTTCCCTTCAGGATTGAAATTGCTCTTGTTCTGTGAGAGGGATAAAAGCTTCTCTTCTATCTCATTGGTCAACCAGTTCATCCTGTCTCTGCCACTGTAGGAAATGAGACTTTCATGTAAGATAAATGGAAACACAGGTTTTTAATTAGCAAAATAATTATTTTGTGGCTTGATCTCAATTTCAAACCTGGAGAGATTTAAGAGAGGTTTAGTTTTGAGATTTATGCAATTCACTTTTAAATGGATTGTGATTTCATTGTTTCATTGCCCAGTAGGCTTATTTTATATGTAATGTTGTTTCATTGTTGAGAAGCAGGAGAGGGAAGGAAATCAGCATATCAGCATTTATCTTTTGTAAGCAAGGCAAGGGGGTTGATGCAGATATAGGAAGCTGTTCTGAAGGGGTCTGAAGAAAAAAGGATATTTGATTTCATGCCAAGAAATTATCTACAGAACTCAGATTTCATGTGAAATCCCCCTAACTACTGAATTGAACTGTCTCTAGGTCATGGCCCATGAGCTGTTCTCCAGCTTTAGTCTCAGATTCGTTGGATAATAAATGGTGACCAGACACCAGGGAGAAGCTGTCTCCTGTTCTGTCGGGGAAGATACTTGCATGAAAGGACAAAGTTCTAATAAGCAAATGATATCCCAAATACAGAAGATACTTTGTATTGCACAAATGGGGTATAAAAAGAAGAAATTTTTCAAAAAAAGACTTAAACAGCTGAAAACATCTGTATCAAGACACTCCAACTTCAGATATATAGTGAAATTTACCTCTTTTAGGATGGAAAAACAGTTTCAAGGTCAAGTAGAAGAAGCCACACAGAAGTACAGAGGAGGAGAAGATGGAATTACCAACAACAGATGCCAAACTTTTAATAACCAAAATCTGCATTGCATAGTACCTACCGTAAAAACAAAACAACAGAAATGCCGTACAAGAAATATAGAAAGAGAAACCCACCTTGGGAGTTTGGAGGAAGAAGATAAAGGACAAAACAGGAATAACGTGCCACACCCTCCTCCCCCCTCCCCAGTACAAGTGGTTGGCATTCCTCAGTGGACTTGAGCAAGCAGCACATTGCTTATCTGTTGGCAGAAGTAGAATCACTGCTGGTGTTTGGTGAGAGGGTTTATATATGCATAACATCAGCACTTTCAGCTGGGAATTGCCAGGCCAAGTCATTAATTAGAAACTTGCCCATTACTAAGGAAGTGCTTAACGAAGTGGGTTGATGTGCAGACAATGAGCCAATGTCTGTAACTCGTTAGGACACGTCAGCCCCTGCTTTAGCAACACATGGACACCAACCAGTGGATACTGTGTTCATAGAGCTCATTCATTTAGGAAGGTCTCTACCTTGGTGCATTAACCCAACTCAGTCAGTTGTTACTGTTTCCCTAAATGCCAGTTTTAAAATACAAAAAGTATGGATAAGTTACTCACATGATTTAAGGAGGACTAAAAGGCAAAACTGCTTATTCCTATTCACTGTATTATGCTCCCTGAAAAGGTTTCCACTCTTGTCTAGCCTCTCATAAATATCAGTTAAGGTCCAGTGAAATACAGGAATATACAGAAAATCCTGTTTTCCCTGTACAGCAATTACCTCTGAGAGCTCAGGCTGATGTTGCAATGCTTTGTCTGTCTTGTTTTGTGCATGCTATGTAGCATCTGTTTGTCCTGTGTAGTCATATTTCTGACCAGTCTGTTCATGTCTCTGTATCGGTGTTACTGATGCCCAGTCCATTAATGGTAGATGAATAAAGAAAATATAAGTATACTTGAATAATGTGATACTTAAATATATTAAAACCATGTTCTGGTAAATATTTTAAACTAATAGATAATAAATACTGTTAAGTGGTAAATGGTGACTGAGTTTACCTAATAGCTGGACCTGCTGCAATCCAGGAGATCACTGTATAGTTTAATGCCTCCAAATCTGTACCTGAGTTACACAGAAGAAAATAAAGTTTCCTATTTCAGGGTTTCTTTATAAAAGCTCTATATTCAAATACAATTTAGGATCTTTCTATTATAGAATGAATATTAGTTAAGGTAAATGCCTGTGACACACTAGAGTTTGGTCTTGCTTTAGTATGACAGATAATTTGATCACTTATTTGGAAATAGAAATATTTTGTATTTGATGTAAAAACCAGCCCAGGCAGCAGATGGAGTTGATTATTTTCAATAACAAGCAAGAATGGCTGTGTGTCAGTGTGATCACACAGCTGTGCTTGGCTTTGGGCTTCTTTGTGTGGCACTGATTATTGGTGTTAGTATTATTTCCTTATATGCATAGTAGGAGAACAGAATATTAATAGAGAAGATCCAATTGAAAGTCCTTAGAGAACAGTTTATCTTTTCTAAAGTGGAGTTTATTGGCAGGACTGAAGCTATTGAACCAGGGAAGACATAACTGACTTAATTCAGTCATACTATTAAACAAAGTTGTAATTAAATATTAAGATCAAGGTATGTTCTAAGATTTTCTGAAAATGTTACAAGCTTTGTGTTTCTCTGAGTTGAAAACTGAAATGATAATAGCTTTGATGGAATGGGTAGTTTTTACATGGACTTTAAAAGAGAAAAAAAGGAAATACCTGATTCTGAGAAAGATGGATGATGATAGCACTCCTGTATTCTGTAACTGTTCAGCTGAAAACACTGTAAGGCATTTATGTTTTAGCTTTTCCAAGTAAAAACTGATTATTGTAACAGTGATATGTAATACCTGAAAGTCATGGACTAAATTAAAGCTCAGTTGGTGTTACAACTTTTCATTTTTTTGGTTCAATATGTGTATTTGTTTTGCTGCAATTTTTTCCCCAGAACTGTATGTTTTTGTTTAAATATTTTACAATTTCTAGCAGTAAATTTTTGGGAGCGTGGTTTACTGCTGTTGTTTTCTTTATTGTGCCTTGAGTATTTTATCTTTCTCTTTTTGCAGGATGGGAATATTTTTATGAATCACTGTTTCCAGATATGCTGAAAAATTTTACACTGGTGGTTTTGGAGGGGATGTTAATGTTTGTTCACAGCTTTGATTTTAGCATACAGAGTTTAAAAGTGACTGGTGAGAATGCATGGAAAAATTGACCAAAGTATTCAGAAATGGACATTCTTGCAATGACTGCCAGAAAAAAATGAATGTGTTCTGAGTGTTCCTTGATTTTAGTTTAGCTGTTCTGCAAAATGAATTCACTTTAGTAAAAGTCCACTAAATTTGGTTAATCCAGGGATTGAAGCAGTTTGTGAGTACTTACAGGTATTCAGTTGTTTCTGAATAATATTTAACACGTTTTCTTCCTGTGATACATAGATTGTTTTCTTCCTTTTCCCATCCCCATCAGACTAAATGTCTTTGTTTTTCTTCATAGATTGAAATGTTAAGGAAGAAAGTAAAAGAAAAGGAATTATTTATAATACAGCTTTTAGACAAAATCTCTTTCTTAGAATGTGAGGTAAGGCCTTTTATGTTTACATTATTGTCATTATTTTATGAAACCAAATTAAATTTAAACCAATGTCATCCAATGCTATCTGCATGTATAACTACTATATGTATTTGCTGTTCTTCAAATGGAAATTAAACTTACGACACCAGTCATACAGTCAGGAATGTATGAAATAAAATTCAATAGTCACACTAAGTTTCTTAACTTAAAATTTTATAATGGTTTTATATGACTTAAACCAGAAGCTTCTGAATAAAAATGTTGGTTTAATTAGTTTTTTTTCCAGAATTAAGAATTCCTTTATTTTATCAATAAATACTTTTACACTGTTTCTTGTAGGGAGAGGGCAATGTACAATTTTGTTTCCTTGTTTAATTACCATAAATAAAATAAACTTGTGATGAAAATTACTGTTTCCCAGAATAAAGAATTACAAGATAAACTGGACTACTTAATGGAAAACCAACCAAAGACCACTATAGAAACCAGAGATACTGGTGTAGAATGTGATCTTCCGTACAGGTATTTACTTTTTCTGCATGTTTGTAGGAAAATTCCTCATAATGCCCCTTATCAGTGCTGTATTAGTAAACTATTTTGCTAATAAACTGTTTAGTAGCAAAATTGTGGATTTAAAAGAGCACTTCACTCCTAGGTGCAGATTACTTCAGTGATTTATGGTTTAGGATTTATTCTTTTCTCAAAGATGCAAACATACTACAAGCTCTTGGGGAGTAGTTATTGCTAATAATGCTATTTAAGTTGGGAAGTTAGAGAGGGGACTGTGAGGTGTGGGAAGTTCTGGTGCAGTGTGGCTGCTCAGTGCTGGCTTTGGGCACTCTTCACCCTCTGTGCCTGGAGTGTGACCAGGACCCCTGGGAGAGCAGGTAACACTGCCAGGGGAGGGCTGCAGTAATTCAGGAGATCTCCTGGCCCAAGGTGGAGGATTGCCAGGCAGACAGTGCCGTGACATTGCCACGTCTGCACCGGAACGCTGTTGCTGCTCAGGTGCCAGTGGCTCTGGAGCCTGGCTTTGGAAAGCTGGGGTGTGCTGCCAGTGGCTCTGGAGCCTGGCTTTGGAAAGCTGGGGTGTGCTGCCAGTGGCTCTGGAGCCTGGCTTTGGAAAGCTGGGGTGTGCTGCCAGTGGCTCTGGAGCCTGGCTTTGGAAAGCTGGGGTGTGCTGCCAGTGGCTCTGGAGAAGATTGGGTGTAGTGCCACCCCTTCTCCCCTGCTTTCTCTGCCCTGAGCCTGCAGGCCCCTGAGCCCTGGGAGCAGGGCTCTGCACTTGCACTTCAGCATTTCCCAGAAGTCCTCACAGGGAAGGGCAAAACAGGAAACAAACCAGTAAAATAAGGAGGACCACTTCACATTACTTGTATTACCAACAAGTAAACTTGTTCCTTGTAACCACCCTGCAAACTGAATAGTTTAGTTTGCGGAATGTAAATTAGTATATGAAATCAGCAAGCAAACTAAAATTTCCTTCATAATTTAAAAATAAATTTGGAGTTCAGCCTAGAGCATATTTTAATGGCATGTGTTTTGGAACCTTAAATACAGTGTTTTCTCACTCAGGTTGTCAACAGAAACCTATCTTTGCTCCCCTCTCTCGGGCCTCTCTGTATGTAAGCATAGCCCCTACTTATCTGATATTTTTCCTCTTTTTGAGATTTATCTCTATGCAAGAATGCACCTCTGTGCAGTTAAGATTTCATGGAGTTATTCTTAATGATTTTGTTCTTAAATGCAATATCGCTATCTTTTTTTTGTTGCAGGACTCTTAGTCCTAATAACTTTATTGCTGGGCATTCCACTGTGAGCACCAGCAAATGCCAGCCTGTAGGCGTGTCAGTAGCTGCCAGGGTTTTTATCAAATATTCTTTGTGGCATTATAGAAAAGAAATATGGAACATACTAAGTGCACTCACTGATAAGTTTAATTTTAGCCTGTCCATATCAACACAAGGGCACAAGTTCATTGCCATGGCATTAGGAGCCCAGCTGTGTGATACTCTGACCGTAACTCTGTGAGCTTTCTCTTGTCTCTGAACAGCACAAGCATTGAGAACAGATCCCCTGGAAGCCCGAGGCCGGTGAGGACGTACACCCCGTTCAAGAGAGTGCTGGAGTTTAACACAAGGAGCAGCACATCCTGAGCATTCAACTCATCGAGCTTTCTAAATATGAGTGGATATCTTGCGCCTTTGCAGCTTGGTTAGATAAATTTTTATCAATTCATAGAGAAGAGCAGCAGCATGGAGTCTGGCTAAATTTATCTTGAAAGCAGCACTTTAGTAACTTCATACCTGAAGTTACTACTGATGTGAACTGTGAGAGGATTGGGAAGCAGCAGGCTGAGTGAAGCAGCAGTCAGGCAATGTTGCCTCTTTAGAAGCTGTCTAGTGCAATGTGTCATTTCAAATGCCTGTAAGAAGGACTTGTATAGCTGTACAGCTGTTTTTTTCCTTCAGTTGTGTTGTAATTCTGTTCGTGTAATGAAGCTCTAATACATTCTGCTGTCAATACTACTGGTGCAGTACCTGAAGTTGTGCTGGCAGAGGGAGTTAGTGTGGGAGCTCCGAATCTGCCCAAACTGAGCGTGGCTCACAGCTGTCCCAGAGACCTGGTGCAGCTGAGGGCTGTCTTCACCTGGGAGCAGCTCTTTTGTACCCAGCGCTCTATGTCTGGGATGGAGAGATGAACTGGGCTGTTTGAAACAATTCCCTCAACACATGGCAGATGAATATTGTGTTTGCTGCTCAAAACAGTACAGAATAGAGCAGGTTATAATGGAATTTGCTTTTTTGGACTGAGGCACTGGTTTGCAGTTCCTCAGTCATGGGACAGAGTGACTATGGGTGAACACATTCAGTAGTAACTGGGTAGGAACATCCCTGATGCATTATTTATTTACTTTTCCATTTGAGGAAGGAGTCTTCATTAAACAAAAGTTTGCCTACTGCAACCTGCAGCAGTCCTTGCAATTCCAACAGCAATAGCAATCCTGAATCAGGATTTGGGGGTTTGAGTACTATTTTTTTTTTTTTTTTTTTTGTCCAAAGCACTTAAAATCTTGTCTTTGGCTTCAAAGTAGCAACAGGAATGACTGTATCTAGTACCAAACTAATTTAAATATATATATATATAGGATAATATTTACATCTTGTTTTGGTCTTCCACTCCTAGTGAATTTAAAATGAGTTAGGAATATTTTATTTTAATTCTGTTAACATGAATGAAGGACTTTTTTTTTTTAATTACAGTATCTGCAAGAGAAAACAAACAACTTAGTATGATCAATATTGTTCTTGCTTGCAGTGTCAATCCCAGGAGGTACTCACCTTGCCACAAAGCTTCACAAGGGGATTGCTTTAATTTCCAGCCTAATGCAATTCAGTCCCATCTGTTCAAATCAAGTACAGTTACTAAAGTTGTATTTAAAATAATATTGTTGATTGCATACTGAACACAGAAGAAGATGAGTAATAACTCTGATTTAAGGGATAAGCTTTGTACCTGTGAAATCTTATCTCCATCTAGTGGCTGATAATTGCAAAATAGCAAATATTTGGACAGTGTCTGCTTTTGAAGAGAAACACACTAAAACCTAATCCCAACAGGTATATTAATGTCCATTAGGGATGTAACTTTAGGTCTTACTGAATGTCTTTTAGCATTTCTGTGCCTAAACAGTCCCTCTGTAATTCAGGACTTGAATTCTGAACCACACTTTGTGAAAATTACCTTCAAACTTAAGATGAATGGATTAAAGTGGTATTTTTAGATAAAAGGAAATGCATGTTGTTGTAAAAGACATTAACTGACAAGTTTAAAAAAATGAAAATCCCTTATCCCTCTGATTTTGGGCAGAATTCAGAAAACAGAACCTGATGACTGTGAGGTGCTTAATGAATGGTAGTACAGGGCAGGGTAAGTATCAAAATGCTGTTTTGACAGACTCAAAGGAAGTTCATTTTACTTTTAATATACTCCTGAGAATCTCCTGAAAATGCTGCAAGCTGTTTTAACTCTGAGACTTGTAAAATTATGATACTCTTCTCAAGACTTTACCAGGAATGCAGCAAGGCCTTAAGTTTTTATTGTAAAGGTGTTCTGTGTAAATCTTGTCTTGACTGTTTGATAAAATACAGTATTTTTTTCTAAACCAAATAAGGAATTAAGTCAAAGCTGTATTTTAAGAGCATTTTGACATGCAGTGAGCTGGATGACCATCATTTGGTTGGACTACTGGTCTAAATTTGGTAACTGTGAAGAACAGGAGAGGAACTGTATTTATATCATTGTGTTACATGAAAACCTAGACTTTCCAGTCAAATGAGCAGTAATATAAATTAGCATAGATAAATGATAACAAACCTGACTGAAAAGACTGTAACACTTCTGTATAAATTTTCTCAATTTGAGACTCAGTTAATTAGTACTATCACATTAGCAACTAGTAAAATTTCTGTAAACAGCAGTAAAAGCCATATAGGAAGGGCCCATAAAGTACACTAAATGTAAGTCAATTGTATGACTACATTTGCACCGTGATAAGTATTCTTTTGTGATATATTCCAGATACTCTGGAAAGTATTTTGGGACACACTTTTCATATATGCTGTACAAATAATGTATTATATTGTATGCTTTTAATACATCCAGTATGCAGGACATGAAAAGGATAAATTGCAATAAACACTGTATTTAAACTTGTTCTGTTGTGTCACCAGACTTTTAGAAATAAACCTACCTTAAAACATTGCAGACTCTTACTGTTCACAACCTTGTTTGTTCCAAACACGTGGGAATGGAAAGCGGCTGCTGCGGAGCCTCGATGTTCTCACCGGTGTTTCCCTTGGCAGACGGGCTCTTGAGAACAGGAAGGCACTCCCTGGCTAAAGACCTTCTCAAAGCCAAGTCACAGAAGTAGATGAACTCTTTCATGAAATAAAAAACTATTGACTTGCACAGGATAAACAAAAACTGGGCAGCAAAGCTCTTGGAAAAAAACCCAGCAGCTTCAGATCCTGCAGATAACAGCTGAATCCACCTGGGATGATGTTCTCCAGTCTTCAGCAGGATGAGACTGGGATGGCTGTGGCCTGTCTTTATTTACAGTTTATATCCACTTACTGATAGTACAGATTTATTTTTAAGACCATAAAAATTAAGCAATCTACATGTCAGCTAAAGAAGGGGTTATACAAACATGACAATCACAGTGTCACAGGTTTGTAATGCTCAGAGGAAGAATGTCAAGTTTTTAACTCAAATAATGCTTCCCTGTTTATGTGTATTGAGCTCAGATTGCCAACAAGCCCTGATAAAATCTTGTTGAGATCGGCAGTGCTTGGTGCTGAACCTACAGCATGGGATTCTGGGAGCTGGATACTGATGCTTTTCAGAGAGCTCTAAATACTTGACATCTGAAAACTTCTGCATATGGACAGAGGAGAAGTAAGTTCTCTATGCCTGAAGTCTAATTCTGCACAGAAAATCCATGCTCCACAGAATGGAGATGTACATTCTGAGAGTTTCAATTCCACTTACATTTTACTTCATTCTTGTTCAGCCCTTGGGGCTATTTCCATGTGTAAAAGAAGAAAAGCACATGAGAGACCTGAGTTAAGGTCATGAGAGACCCTTCCAGCCCTTCCTCAAGCACAACGTGGAAGGAACACAAGAAAAGGACACAGGAGCCATTTACAGCTCAAGGTATGTGAATATTCTCAAAAGAAAAAGGGACTTTGTGATTTAAAGAGAAAATGCATAGAAGTGAATGTGTGTGAGCTTACAATATTCTGTAAAGGCATGTGGTATGTAGGCAATGCAATGATCCAGTGGCTGCTTCCCAGTATGTTGATAGGTATAAATACATACAGATTTGCTTTTAAAGTGTTTAGGGCTTTTTTTTTTTTTTTCCAGAAATAAGGTTAAAGAAAGGAGTTGTTTTTTAAGGAAAATAAAATGAATTATTACAAAGGTGCATCATACTGATAAGAGTTTTTTTCTTAAATGAAATAAAAATTATTCATTTAAATTCCAAATACTCATACTATTTTTTATTGTAATTTTGGGGGTGATTTACACTGTATGTATAGCTTGTTTTCTCTCCTCCTGCTCCTCAATATTGCTGGGCAGAGAAACTGTAAAGGCAGTTCTTCCCCCTCAAAAACTACAATCTAAAGTTTCTTTTGCTCCTTTTCCTAGTGAAAAGAAGTAACATTTTATAAAGGTGAAGAAAGCAGAAAACAACAATTTTTCTTGTAGAAATAATACTAAATTACTAAATCTATATTTCCTTCTTTGAATTTGTACCAAAGTTGATGCTGTCTCAGTTGCACTGTATCTAGAATCTAATTGTTCCAGCACCTTGCAAATTTCAGCTATTTGTTCATCATTCTGGAACTGTGGGTTACCTGTAAGCAGACAATGTCACTCCAAAATTTAACACTCCTGAACTGTAAAGATGAACAATATTCCTTCCCAGTGAACTTGGACAGACTTAGTGAACAGTATTCCAAATGAGGTACAGAATGATCAGTTGTGATTCCTAGAAGCCATGTTATTAACACTTCATTTTCTCTTAATTCTTTGCTCTACTCTTTTCTATTTATGGAGTTTAGCACATAAATTGAACCCACTGTAAACAATGGCATTGCTTTTCTGTACATGTCTTAAAGCAGCTGAACATTTTTGAGAGCAGTGGTCTAATGGGATTATTCCTTCTAGATTCTCATTTCCCTGCTGGCAGGAGCAGTTTCCATGCCCAGTGTTCCCACTCTCTCCTATCTGCAGGATCAAGTGTTCCTTCTTGCAAGATGCAGAAATGTGACATAAATGCATAACTTAAACCTGCGTAACAGAGGCAGAAATTCAAACAACTTGTGTCCTGTAACAGCGGGGAATCTCCCAGTGAGAAAAACAGTGATTTTCCTGAACTCTTAGGCAATAGGCAAACTCCACCAAGGGATTTTCCACAGATGATCCAGGTAGTGCGTAACAGACAGTGAAATAGTCTCTTCAAGTAGTCACTGGATGGGTTTTCTCACCCTGACTGTGGTATTTTTTCCATGGGTAGCTGCCTGCTTGATTAATCTCATTTCCCCCGGCCCTCAGCCCTTCCTTCGGCCGTCCAGCTGCGCAAACAAAGGGGCAGGCGGACATTTCAGAGCTTCCTTCTCCTTCTCCTCCGGCTTGGCCCTGCCTTTGTCCTGCTCACACAACAACGGCTTTAACAGCCCCTGCCAAATGTGCCTCTCACTTCTACTCGGATCGAGAACCTCCACTGGGATCACCTTTAAAAAGCTGCCAGCTGCCACCCAGGCATCGCCACCCAGGAGTGCGTCCCTGCCGCCACCGCAGAGGCTCGCTGCGGGAGCGGGTGGCAGCCGCGGGGCTCCGGGCTCAGTGCCGTCCCACAGCCCGCACACTCTGTGCGTTCTGGAATTCTTTCTGGCATGCTGTGGCCTCCCTGGAGCACCGTGTCAGGCACGCGGGACCCTGCAGTAAAATTTTGCTGATTATTCACTTAAAGAATGTGGCTGGAACATATCCTTTGAAAGATGCGTATTTCACAAGAAAAAGTACTTAGATTTTAAAATAAAGTATAGTAAATGTAGCATAACATAGGCAAGGAACCCACTGGATTTTAAAGTTATCCATTGGCCAAAAATGATAGAAATTACCATAATTTTGAGGGAAAAAAGTTTTCATATTTTGCTTAATGATTTCCATAGACAAAAGGTGTCGAAAAACTTAGGTAGAACTCGTGGGTCTATGGGGACGGGGAAAAGAGTCTGCAGAAGCGTTAACCCAAGAAGTTGCTAAAAGGTGTCAAATTGCTCTCAAACCCACAGCCTTTCTGCGCCGCTCCGCGCGTCACACGTGCCGTACAGGGCACAAACCGCGGCCTTCCCAGCTGTTGTTGCAATTCCCGTACGATGAAGGGAATTGCAACAGTCCCCAGCGCGGGGGCGAGCGGCCCCGGCGCCCCTCAGGGCCGGCCCGGGCGGGGTGCGGGAGCCTTCGCGTTCCGAGCAAGTCCGGCCCTGCCGCCGCGCCGTCGCTTCCGGCAAGATGGCGGCCCGCGGGGCGCTGCCGGGTGCCCATGGCGGCGGCTCCGGGGCTGCGCGGGCGGGCGCTGCCCGAGCTCCGCGAGATGCTGAGGCGGCAGGAGCGGCTGCTGGCCGACCGGTGAGGGCAGCCGGAGCGCGGGCGCCGAAGAACGGGCCGGGCTTTTCGCCGGCTTCGCCCGTCCCCGTGCAGGCGGCAGAGGACGAACCGCTCGCTCCCGTTCGGCGCCTGCGGGGGCCGGCGAGGGCGCGGATACCCCCGGGCTCCAGCGGCTGGGGGTGCGGGGCAGCGCTCAGGCTGTACATGTCCGTGTGGCCCTGCTGCCTGCGGGCACGGGAATGGACACCTGGCCCGTGAGGAAAGGCTGAGAGAATTGGGATTGTTCAGCCTGGAAAAGAGAAGGCTTTGGGGTTACCTAATTGCGGCCTTCCAAACCCTGAGGGGAACTTACCGGAACGATGGGGCAAAACTATTTGAAAAAGTATGTAGTGACGGACAAGGAGGGAACGGGTTCAAAGTGAAAGAGAGTAGGCTTAGATTAGATACAGAAGGAAGAAATAACTCCCTGTGAGGGTGGTGAGGCACTGGAACAGAAGCTGCGGCTGCCCCATCCCTGGAAGTGTTCAGGGTTGGATGGGACTCCGAGCAGTCTGGTCTGATGGAAGGTGCCCCTGCCCGTGGCAGGGGGTGGAACGAGATCATCTCTAAGGTCCCTTCCCACCCAAACCATTTCGTGGCTTCTGTGTTTCACTGACAACATGTAGCTGCTGCTGCAAGTGCTTTGCATCTTACCGTGTTTCAGAAGCTTAGTATGTAAATAAGAAGCTGATGTTGCAATGTCAAACCTGTTCCATTAGCTATTCTAATAGAACTTCGTATCTCAGGTTGAAACGGGATTGTTTAAAATAATTTTTGTTTGCTTGTTTGTTTTAGGAAGTTCATTGCTAGGCTTCCAGATAAGGGTAAGAAGATCTCTGATTTTGCTGAAAAGCTGAAGCTTGCCATTTTCCAAGAGGAAGAAGTAGCCAGGACAGCTGAGCTGTTATCTGCTGTCAGGTTGGAGTTTCAGGCAAAACAGGAAGAGATTAATACAAGCAAACAGGAAGTTGTCCTAACTGAGGGCACAGTGAACAGTGCAGATTCCTCAGTCGTTCATGAAAACTCTCATATTAAAGACATTTCTGACATTTCTGCTGAAAGGCAGGAGGCAGAATGTGTTGAAGAAGATGCCACAAATGCAGCTTTGGAAAATCAAAGGACTCAGAGGAAAAATAATAAAGTAAAGACTGTTACAAAAAATCAGAATCGTTTTTGTGAAGCTGTCTCCAAGTCAGCCACAAGCAATCACCTGAACAATGATCAGCAAGTCTCCCAGAGCAATGCTGAGGATGGTACAGAAAGTACAGCTGCTTTGGACAATAGTAAAGAAGCCTTGGTCGATGCCTTTCAAAGAGTTACAATTGCAGATGGTGAAAATAGTGAAAAAATATTAGAAAAAGAGCAGGATGTGGCAGAACATAAAGGCAATGTGTTTGGACGCCGGCATCCCAAGACACCACATTATATTGAAGTTTTAGAGGCCAGAGCCAAGAATCCAGTCATAAAAAAACCCAAATTTAAAACAAATGCGTAAGTATTGTGGCATAGAAAAACCTTTTGTGAGATACTTGATGTGCATAAAATTGGAAATGGTACAGAACAAGCATGATGGCTTTATTTTCTAGTGATGATTAAAGAGATTTAAAGTCTTATGAATCACAAGATTCATATTGTAGTTTTAGCTTTAAATGCCACAGAATCTCAGTACTGGGCAGTGGTTTAATTCTACTCATTTGAAACAATTGTCATGAATCTTCATAGAATCTCATAGCTTAAGGTGCAAAACTACTAAACAATTGGCAAAACTTTGGGATCAGTTCTATAACATGTAGAACTTTAATAGCTGGAAGCCTTTTGCTTTTTCTGCACTTTTAGGAAAATTAAAGTTTATGTTATCTGTTCTTATAGCATTAACAGTTTGTACCTTGAGGGACTCCCAAAGCATTGCTACTTCAGTTTGCTAATAAATCAGCAAACCAGTTTGGTTCACTGTCAGGAGTAACTTGTGTTATTGTCTCTTGTGGAGAAATAGTTCTGTTTCTTCTGAGTGCTGTTTACTTTTTATTTGTCTGGTTTTTTCATAGTACTTCAGATTTATTTTCAACTCTTACTTGTTAAAAATAAGTTTTGAAACCGGAGTTGTTCAACCTTGCGATGCAAGTTTGGGTCACAATGCAGGTGTTCTGTGTCTTCCAGACTATCAGGAGAGCAGAGTGGATCATCTCACGGTTCCTCATCCAGTCGATCACCTGGGGGATTTGGGTCTCCAGTTCCTCCAGAGGAGAGACGACTCAGAGATAAGAAACATTTGGATGACATCACAGCAGCTCGACTGCCACCACTTCACCACTCCCCTGCTAAGCTGTTATCCATAGAGGAATCCATAGCAATTCAGATACAGCAAAAAGAAGCTTATGAGGTATGAATTTACAATTAGTCTGAAAATTAGATAATCAGGATCACTCCCAAAAAAGAAAAGATAAAGGGACCTTTTCATGATGGTGAATTGAGATGGGCAGACTTTGAGGAAAGGCTCTTTGTCTTGCGTTTGATTCTTTCAATGATATATTGGCCTCTGAAAGTATTAGTCCTACATTAAACACAATCTCTGTGTGTTGAAATGCTGACCTCATTGCACTTGTTTCACTCCACTCTTCATTAAGGAGTTTTTGTCCTTTGCAGAAATGAAGACATAGGAATATTTGTTATTGTTGAAATATGCAGGTATCTACATTTGTCTGTATTTATGCTGTGTCTGAAGAATCCAGGTTCTGAGCTTCTTTAAATTCTGTTATAATGGATTTTGAATTTCCAGGTAGTGTCAGGCTAATGTTTAAATTAGACTCTATTGTAGAAGTGTTCTGTTTAAACTGACATTACTGTCACAGGTGGGGGCTGCCACATGGAGAATTTCAACTCTTATTAAAAAGAGTCAAATATTAATAGCATAGTTATGTATAAGAGTGAAAAGAAACCTGAAATTTCTTTGCTAGTTACTAAAACTTTTAATTAAGGCCACTTTGGAATTACTGATATTAGGATGTCGAGTTTATATTTTAGTATATTAGTTTATTCATGAGAATGGCAAATGAACACTTTTCCTAACCTGTGTCCTTTTTTTCCTGACATAGGAGATGCAAGCCAAGCTCGCAGCACAGAAGCTTGCAGAGAGACTGAATATAAAAATGCTCAGGTTTGAACCAGAGGGGGAGGCCTCAATGCAGTACAGAGAAGTGAGAGATGAAGATTATTTTTCAGCAGAAGACTGAATACATGAAAGGGTGTCTGTGGATGAGCTGTGTAACTGATCTTCATGCCGTACTTCTTAAAACCCAAACCTGAATATTGAGAATGCTTCATCTAGGCAGTTTTTTCATAAAATTGTCAGATGACAGCTCCAGGAAGGGTTCAGTGCAGACATCATAAAGATACATGTCACAATTATTTATCAGTCTGCTTTGGGGCCTGTTTTTTGAGCACTTGGGGCAGTGAATCCTTGTGGAATGCCCCACAGTTCTCAGCTTTAGCAGACTGAGCTCTAATACAGTTTTGCAGGCTCTGATGGGTCAGCTACAAGAGAAGGTTTCTTCTGTGCAGAAATGTGATTGCAAAGGGCATTGGCACTAAACATAAAGTAAGCTGAGATGACTGTGGACATATTACCTTGCATTTAAGGTATAGTGAAAATACCTGCCCAGAGAGTTACAATAAATACCTGATCTTTAAGCTGTAAGGTAACTTCTTATCACATGAGAACTTGTTTCTGTGCCTGCACCTTAAAATAACACTTGCTGCCCTTATGTTGTAAATAGGTAAGAATTTAAAGTTATTTTGTAACTCAAATTCCGTTTGGGCTTTAAGGGACTCTGCTGTTTGATTTTTGGTTATTATGGCAAAGCACATCAAGAGGTCAAGTTAATCTGAAGACTCTACTATTTTTATTAAAGATTTTTATGTTTTTCCATATTTTTGTATACTGCTTTCATACTTTGGAGGAACTATTTTTTTCATAGTTCAATACTGTAAATTAAGAGGTTCATCCTCTGGTTTTCTTGGAAAAAGTGTTGTGTGTATTTTTAAGTTTTGGCTGTTATTTAAAGACAAAAAACAACCTTCCTTACAAAAACATGAATAATAAGAATTTTGAAAGATAAGGAACACATCTGACAAGTATCTTACAATGGTATTTTCACTGTGGACTAGGATTTTCTGAGCCTAGTTTGAGTTCAGTTCTTAAAAACAAACCTCAGAGATTCCTTGTATAGCCTGGCAACACTTGTTATCCAAGATGTGGCCACAGCTGTGTGTGCAGGGCTGTCCCTGGCTGGGTACGTGTTCCTGCAGGAATGATATCTTTGGAAGCCAAGGCTGCTCCAGCTGCAAGTCATTCAAAAAGCTGCATGGGATGAAAATGTGGGAGGAAGGTCTCAGCCACTTCTTGAGTGCAGGCAGCACTTTCCTAGCAGGCAGTAACTCTTTTCCAAGTGCTCCACAAGCCCTCCTGGGCAGTCCCTGTGGCACAGTCCATACCCTGGCACTGCAGTTGGACAGGTGGAACTGCTGCTAAGCTAATTGTGCTATTTTTTTTACTAGGTCATCTCCTGTTCTTTCCTGAACCCTTTCCTCTTGCAACCTTCTTGTTCTCATCTTTCATTGGCTTCTCATCAGCTGCTCTTCCCTTTTTCTCATTAGGCTTACCTAAACCAAATCCATATTCTGCATCCCTGCTCCACCTATTTCCTTTCCTGTGACATACTGCAGTGTGTATCTGTGTTTGACTCCTGCCATGTGTCATGCATCCTCCTGCCCCTGCTATCTTATCTTGCTTTCTTGGACTCCGTCTAAATACCAGCTGTGCACCTGGCACCTCCTACGTGCCTCACTCACAGAGTGAGTGGATACCTCATGGAGACCTCAATATGTTTGTGTTTTTGCCATGACTGCTCTCCTGAGGCTTTCCTTATTTCCTGTTTTGGTTTCAGGCTCTGCAGGTGTTTGTCATTTCCAGGCCTTCTCACCCTTCTACCCTGTTTTCATACTTTTTTTTTTTCCCTCCTGTCTTGTTTATTCTCTTTCTTCGTCCTCCCAGCTTCTCACCATTACTTGCCTTTGTCAGCACAGTTCTTTGGCTTGTTTTCAGCCATTCACATTCATCCCTCAGCATCCCTGTTGATGACCCAGTGGATCTCAGTTGTATCTGTTTCTGTTCAGCACGTGGCTCTGACTCACAGGCTAGAGGAGTGGTCTCCTCTTGTGGATGCAGCTCATCTCTCAGATCAATGCTTTCCATGCTGCCACCTGCATCTTATCATCAGCCCTCCCATTACTGCAGTCTGTACTGCTCAAGGACAGGCAGCCTAAGAATTGTATTGACTTTCCCTTTGCTGTTTCATGAAACATAAATTACCACTTCCAGGCTGTTAGCATCTCTTCCCCTTGTTAGCATCATTGCCCTTATCCTGTACTGACTGTGCTGTCACATCTCTGTAAGATGCTCTGTGTTTTCTCTGTGCTGGCTTTTCTGTGCTAAAGGAATTCACACAAAGTTCCACAATTAGGGACTTACTTTCTAGAGGGCTGATTTATCTCTACCTAGGCTTCTGCTGACTACACACTTCTAACTAAACCAACCCCTTTCCTTGTGCTACTAACGCATACTTTTGCTCTCTAAACTTTGTAAAGCAGAGACAGTTTTCTTGATCTTTATTTTGATAGCATTCAACATGTTGGGCCTTTGCCAAAATGATCCCTGAATGGGCAAACTTCACCCTTAAGAGGAGGCAGGGTGGGTGGAAATCACTGTGGTAACAGGTGAAGTGCATTATGTATTCGTTAAACAATTACTGGCTGTTCAGTGCAGCTTTGGGGAGCTCTTGTGGAGGAGAGTCTTGTGTGAATACAAAACTGAGCTAAAGGTATGAATTTTAAGTTACTATTTAAAAGTTTGTAAAACTTAGAAGCTTTCCTGGGGGCTGTTGCTTCTGAGCAAAGGTATGCACATTGAATTAAGATTCTGTGAATGATAAGAAAGGAAAGTAAGGTTTAAGAGAGTCCGACGTTAAGGAGGACATGCAAGCTTGAAGTCTATGGAAGGTTAGAGTACAAGAGGATCGTGAAAGGATTTGTTGGATAATGAAATCATTAAATGGTTTAGTCACATTGAAAAAAGTCTCTGATTGAGTATGGTATTGCTGTTGTGCATTTCGTTGTTTCCCAGTTCCAGGTCATTTCAAAATGTATATTGAGAGCTGAGGAGCTTGTTCTCTGTTTTGAGGATGGACTATTATATTGGAATGGGCTGTTAACACAGTAAAATAAAGAATGGATAATATAGTTTTGAAGTTGTTCATGTGAATAGTGTTTTGTTTTGACCATGTAAAATTCAGAAGAGAATTGTACCTGTTTTGCTTCAGTGCTTTACAAGGAAAACACAGAGATGGAGTTAGGAAATGATTACTATATAGGAAAAGACAACTAGGAATGCAAATAGATGAGAAAAGAGCTGTGAGACCTAAAGCTGGCCAATCTTGCAGGTCAGAGCTGTCACAGAGACACAGCTTAAATGTGACCTGTGGTCAGAGAGCTGTAGCTTGTGAGGTCAGGAGCTGTGTAGCACCAGCTGTAGTCCCTTGATTACTGCTTTGCTGGGAGTACCTGATTCCCAAACTGCTCAGAAGAAGAGCCCTGTAACAGATTTTCTGTGCAGCAGCTTTAACCTTTCCTGAGGGAGAGAAGATGCAATCTGGTTTGGTGATAACATCATCTAGAGGCTTTAACCACCTAAAAATTTATGCTAAGTATTTAGGAAATAAACTTTGAAGAAAAACCTAAATGCTGCTGGACTTTAATTATTTTTGGCAGAGTTTGAGACTAACTAAGGGGAGAAAAACAGTAGTTGCTTTTCCTGTTTTTTAGAGTTCTGTTGATAGTGTTCTGTCTGGCTTGTGGACTACTTCTAAGGGCCACATGATAAAAAAAAACAAAAAACAAAAAACAAAAAAAACAAAACCGTGACAGCTTGTGTGTGGAGGAAATGGGGCTGGTAAATTGACAGAATTTGGAAACTGGTTCTGTGCTGTGGAATATCTGAACCTGCCACAGGCACACAGTATCAGGAGTCATGGAAAACAGTACCCAGACATTACTGATTGATGAATCAGAAGCTGAGTGGGAAGGCACGGCAAAAGCTGGTCCTGGTCCGTGAGCAGCCGCAGGCAGTGGTTTCGGGTTTGTGTGTGGAGCTCGCAGACACGCCACAAGCTGGCAGCCTTTAGCAGCCTCCCGGCGCTCGGAGCTGAGCAGGACTGGAGGTGTGGATGTGGCTGCTGCTCTGTTCCTTTGTGCAGCTCCATTGCCGAGCCAGCTCCCTGCATCCCGGCGCCTGGAACCTCAGTCAGTGCCATGCTGGGTTTTGCCAGTGAAAATTTTGCCAGTGGGACCCAGTTCTGGCGCGGTGTGGGTGGTGGCTGGCTCATCCTCTGCCTTCAGCAAGTTACTGCCTGCAAGGAGTGCTCTTGGGCCAGGGGAATTGCAACTGTCCTTTTATTACAGATGAAAATGAATGGCATAAAGAGGACAAGTTGAGGGAGTACTGTGTTGGAAGAAGCTGTGTCCCACCCTGTGGACTCTACTGTAGGAAAAGGCAGCTTTTCTCAGCTTTCCCAGCCCTGCTTCTTTTTCAGAGTGGGATAAGAAAGAAGCATAATTTCTCTGAAGTATTTTGTAAGGACAAATTTTTCAGGGTGTAGGTGTTGAATGTTGTGGTCGTGTTCCAGGGAGGTGCTAACTGACCTGTATTTTCCCTTAGGTTTACAGGGTTTTTTTGCAAATTTACTACTTTTAGGGTGATAATGTGTGGAGATCACCACTGAGATTGCCTGGTCTCCTAACTTTTGGGTTTAGGTTGTGAATTCCCATGTTCTGGGAGGGAAAGGAAAGCTGAAACGACAGCTGTGTGAAAACATTTATTTTGTTGTGTTATCATTAGGTTTTTAGTCAGCTAATGACCTCTGCAGTGCTGTGTCACTGCTGCCACTGTGGTGGGCAAACGTTAGCTGACTGCAGCCCAAACATTTTCCAGTCATACTGACTTTTCATGGGGTATGGATGCGCAACTGCATCTGACCCCTTTGTAAATCCATACTGTAATTATTAACATTATGTGTGCAAAGCTTTAGAGGCATTTAGTCACCTCTTGTTTAAAGCAGCTGTTCTGATCACTTGGTTAATAAGCTTTTACTAAATTGCCCCTTGATTTGGTGAAGCATGAAAGCTTCACTGTAATACTGAATTGAAGTCAAAGCTTGATTCCTCTAGGAACATTTATGTGCAAGTGCTCTGTTGGACTGGGATATTGGCTCTGTGTTTTGTTTAATCTCTGTGTGCAAGGCAATTTGTGAACAAGAGTTGTGAACCAGTTACTGGATGTGAGGAGATATAAATGAGCCCAGTGAAATGTGTGTGGGAAGCAAATTGATTTTGAGCTTGATTGAATCATTGAACTAAGCATTTCACTTCTAATCACGTAAATATGAGTGAATGTGTCCTCCAGCAGTAAGTTTAAGAGTGGTTTCTTGACAGGAAAATTTGTAAGAATTTGTATTGACACCCTCATTGCTTTTCTTTCAGGTTTATATTGGGGACAATAATTGTGTCATTCATGAACTGGCAGATCTCCACTGAAATCATGAGGGATATAAGTGGAGCCATAATGCTTAATGAACATATTCCTATTTCCTCTCTCTCTCCACACAGCTGGTATTAATGTACTTGCTTATTAGATCAAGACAGTGATATAATGTGGCAAATGGTTGCAGTCCAAGGTTTGCTGAGTCTCTGAAGCTGAGTATTTAACAGAAGATATTCTTTACACACTTCTGAATAGAAATTTCAGTTGTAAAATTTCTGTACTTTTTTTTTTCCCCTGAAAAAATGTTTTCTCAATTGTTACTTGATGACAGTAACATGCACATTAAATTTACTCAGAGTAGTCAGGCAGTGGTGGGAGTGCTGCAGCTCTGGCTGTAACAGCATCAGATCTGCACCCATTTGTGAATTGAAGCTGTCATCTGCACTGCCTGACCTGTGCTGCACTGGGCCCCAATACTGGGACAAACCTTGTCCTTGCAGAATCACAACTGAATGTGGAGGTGCAATGCCACCATTTGTAGATCTTGGTGAGGGAGAATGACTCTCTATAAGGCTGAATGCTCAGCTGTTGGGGCTTTGCCTGGTAGGTGGATACACCTTCCCAAACTGACACTGCAGGAAGAGTAAATTACACAGTCAATGAGATTTACATTCCCAAGTAATTTAAGCAGTTTTCCATTGACTTTGCAAGGTGCCTGTCTCTTGCAGATCAATGAGAACTAAAATTGCTCCAGGAGAGGAATCTGGTACTAACTTGAAAACATGAAATGGCATTGGCACTCTTTTCTTCAGCCATCTCATAGCTCTACTTGCACTTATATTGAATTAACATTGATTTTCTTCTGTTTTCTTACAAATCTTTAAAAATTAATCTTCTAGAATTTACCTGCAACAAAATGAACCCCCTGATTTTGGGTAACAGATAATATATATATAAACATGAGCTAGGTTATCTGGCTATTATTTATATTTGAATGTATGAAACCTTCAGAGACTGTGTGATAAACTCTTTCTGTTTAAGTCACTGTTACGAGTGGTCTGTCTTGTCTCCTGGTTACTATAAAAGTCTTGATGTAATTCTGGTTTCCAGAGCTACAGATCCATCAATTCCATTTGTAATTATGTGTGAAATTATTTTGTCATTGACTTTCTCCCTTGCTTTTGCCTTATGGGGGAAAAAACCAAACCCAAGCCACGCAGATTCACAAAACATTTCTTACATGTAATAATACTTTCTTTACTGACTCAGGTTATTTCATATTGATTAGAAGTTCCTAATCCTTGGTTTCATGTGTCTTTCTCAGAACTGCTTTAAGTTGGCATTGTACTGATTATAGTACTGCTTAAATGATAGCTGATGATAAATATTATCCGTGCACAGGCATTGGGCATCATCATGTGTCATGCCTGCAGACCAGTTTTTTTTGCCTGCACGGCAGATTTTTGTGGCTGTGAGCCAGGAATTTTAATGAAAGAAAACATCAAAGATGCAGAAGAAATGAGAATATTAGTCAAGGAAGATACACAGTGATGCTCTCTGATAACCCCTGGTAATTGACATTAGAACTATGTGGGAGCAACTTAAATAAACATCTGGACACTGAGTTTAGACATTTCCAGTGACAAAACCCAGACAGATCTTCTGGACTTGCAATAATAAATATTTCAGCGCAGTCCACATGAATCAACTTAGAATTCTGTTTTCAATTATTCTAGTTTTATAAATATATCATAGTTAATTATTCAGGGATACAGTTTCTTTTGAAGATTAAGGAATTTGATGTTTGCTTCATTCACATAAAGTTCCATTTTTTATTTGTATCAAACTTACTTCTGTTTGTACAAAAACAATAAAGCAAGCTTGCCAGAAGCCATTAAAGTAGAATGCAACTGAACTTTTCCTGGGGTGGAAGGGCCTTTTCTGAAATTCCTGGCAGTGCACTGTACTTCATTCCAGCTATGGTAATCACTTAAATTGTGCTGAAAAGAAGATTACAAATAATAAATTTTAAAAGTTAATCTCAATATTTAGAAGATACTTTATCTTTTTTACTTTTGGTAATGTGATAGTGTTAAGAATGTGGTATCCCTTACAAACAGTGAAGAGATGTTTATACCTACCAAAGTATTTTTAAAAGATAGTAATGAAGCTACAAGACTGAATGGAATACTGGTTGCAGCTGAGATCTGATCCTAGTGTGAGGAGTCAATGGCTAACAAAAACATGCTCAAGTTTTGGTTTTCTCACTATATTCTTTAGAGAAGCCTCTACTGTGAGGTCTAATTGCAAAACCACTTATTTCAGGAGGAATGAATCATGTCTCTGAGGTTGAAGAGTTATTTCTATGTTATATTAAAATTAATTTATCATGCTTTAAAAAAAATATTATTATAATTTTGGGATGGTCTGTACCTTTGTTGCTGGGGGCCCTGGACAAAATGAGGAATTCTTCTGAAGTGTACTCAGGATTTAGATATCTTCAATTTCCACTTTGAGTTTAATTTATGCTTCCCCACAGCCTGGCCTGTCAACATCAGCACATTTCTGCCGTTCCCTACCCTGGCTGTCACTAGCAGGAGCACAAGTGTAAGCTGGCTGCCAACGTTATTGAGTCACTGGCTGAGTTGTGCTATACCACTGGATTAGGAAAGTTTTAGAGGACTACTGTGTTAGTCTGACCTACAGGTCATCATCCCTTTCAGAGATGGGAGAGGCAGCCACAAGCTGAGTACAATTTAGAAAGTCTCTTGTACTGGCTGATGAAGTTGTTCCTGTATTAGGCTGGGCTGGTGTGGCAGTTCAGGTTAGAAGGGACCTCAGGATAGCTCCTGGTCAGGCTGCTGCACAAAGCAGTCAGTTCTGAGGCCAGGTGACATTGCTCAGGGCCTTAATCCAGACTGGTCTTGGAAACATCCAAGGAAGGAGACCATACAGCCTCAGGATAACCTGTTCCAAGTATGACTGTCCTCCTGTCAGGCCAGGTACAAAGCCTCTCTTGTTTCAGCTTATGCCTGACTCTGTCTTTTGATGATGCCCTTATACCCTGGAGGATGCTGTTCAATCCCCTTGAGGTCTCCCCTTCTCCAGGGTGAACAGGTACTCTGCTGCTCAAGCATCTTGCTGTTTACCAAGACCCTCAGGGCTTTTTCAGCAGGGCTGCTCCACAGCTTGAGGTTTCTGGGCAATCATAGGGCAAGCATGTCAGGAAGTTGTAGGCTGACAAGTGTATTTGGTTCTGTCACAGCTCTCTCAGATTAATAAAGTATGTTTTCTGCTTTCATATTCTGAAAACAAAAAAGTACCCTAGACTCAGATCAGGATAGCCATGCTATCCAAAACTTCACTGTTAATTAAAACAAGGCAATTTGTGCTTTGTAACCCTTTCTATGTACTATAAAAGTGATGGATAAGGAAGCACAGTGAAAGCTATAAATCAGCCTTGAGTTTGATAATCTAATAAGAGCATCTCTTTGGCGGTTTCACCTCTTGCTCATTGATCTGTAGCTTAGTAATTAATTTTCCTTAGTTTTATCCTTGTATTTATTAGAATACCTAATTCTTTATTGCTAAAACTGTGCACCGGAAATTTGTAGTGTTATAGTTCAGACAGTGCAATTTATTCATTGTTGTAGGAACACAGAGGAGGAAGACAAATTATTTAGAGGTTTATTACTCAGAGAGGTGCACTTGAGGAAAGACAGAGAATAAAGCAGAATGGATAAATCTAAGGGGAAAATGTAGGTTGTGAATATTAAGCAGCTCTTGTAACAGAGGAATTATCTGTTGAATGATCCCCCATGGGAAAGTGTTCAGTTCTCGTTGCAGGTGCTCACAGAGCACTGACTGCAGAGAACAGCTCTGCACTGAAGAGGTAAATGGATAATTGGGATGTGGGATGTTGCACTGTGTGTGCTGCCCATGCTGTCACTGCAGCACTCCCCTCTGTTACAGGGCAGCCATACTTTCCAGTTGTATTTGTGGTTAAAACCTGAGGGTGTATTTTGGATACCTTAACTATCATGGAATTTAAGGGAAATTGCTCATCTGATTTTCTCCTACAGTTTTGTTTTCTGATCTTACTGAAAGGATGGGGCAGTATGAGTAAATGCTCTGCTTATCAGCTCTGCCCCATTCCAACATTACTTTTTCCCAAGAAGGAAAAATACTAATAAAAAGCAGTAATAAAATTAGTTTAAAATAATTTGTAGTAGATTGTAGAAAATTGTCTTTATGCATTCTTTTTGTGCTTTATCTTGACCCTTTGTTTGACTCAAAATACCACACTCTCAAAATACTACTCTCTCCAAGTAGAGAGGAAATGTAATTTATAGGTTTCTATTTAATGGCTGTTGAGACACTTGTCATATGTACATTTAAAATGTTAACTCATTTCTTTATCTTGGTATTTTATTTCCTATATGATTATTAAGTTTTGTAGAGACCCAAAGATAACAAACTTCTAGGTAGTACATACATTACATACAAACTGTATTTTGTGCTCATATGCCACACACTTATATGCAGAGAAATTAGAAAAATGAAAAAAAAGCAAGATGTAGAAAAAATGTTAATGAAGTAAATATTTCATTAGATGCTAAAGCTCTTACTTTCTTTATAAATACCACTTTGTTTAAAACAACCAAAAAACCCCAACCAAACCCCACAACCAAAACCAAAAGCAACCCAGCAAAGAGCATATATTGTTATTAGGTTATCAGAATCCTGCAGAAAAGAATATAGGTCAGGTATATTAGACAGATGTTGAGAATAGCTCTGCTCTCTATCTCGCAAGCAGTTCTCAGGGTTATCAATTGCATTTGGCTTTTAGCATAAAGGTATTTGGTAAAGTACCATGTAATATTTCATCCATTATGCCTGTCTTAAAAAGTATCACATGCTTCTTCCTAGAATAGGTGCTCCCTCTCCCCTCCAGAGAGATCAGACTGTGCTTTTACTAGTGGAATGGGTCTGTGGGAGAGTCACCCGAACTGCACTCTTCCTATCTTTTAAAACAGGGAGATGAGAGATAAAGTTTCATAGGTCTGGGGAGAGCAGCAGTTTGTATTTCAGTCTGTGTCACATCTGTTTAACTTGTCTATGTGGTCCATAACTCTGCCACAGCTTTGGAGGGAAGTGCTCCAGAGGACTTGGTGTGTTCTTTTCTGTTCTCTAGTGTGTAAGAAAGGATAGCTCTAAAATATTTGGAGGCTCTAAGAATCAGTGATGTAGAGATTAGGATGAAAACCCAGTACACCTTTTCCAGATGTGCAAAGGACAGCATGACAATCATTCTTAAACCTAGCCTATAGTTACATTCCCTGCTAAACTGTTGTCTAAGTAAATAGCTTTACTGACATGAGAGTCAAATTACACTTTATCACAGAACTTGATATGAAATCCATACTTTGTTGCCTGGACAGTGCAGTGAGATGGATATCTGTGGTAGTAATGTAAGAGGATATTTGTAGGAGTGCTATATGTCACAGAGCTGCCCTGGATCAAATAGTGTTAAAATACATTGTACGTGGGCTTTGATCAAGGACCACAGAGCCATGTCTAGCCCATGGAGAACCAGGAGACCCATTTACAGCCTGCCACAGCAGCAAAAAGCGTTTTTCCCAGGTTATGGTTTTACTATTATTAATGCTGGTGCTGTATAGTACAGGATCACCCAACAGTACTAGTTAAAGCAGGATACTGTAGCAGGATACTGTGTGGATACACAACTTACTCCTGTTTTCTGTTTAGCTGGAGAATTCCCAGAGTGATAGTTATGCTGCCTTTATGATTCTTTGCCAGCTGTGTAAAGACAATACTCAATCTGGCACACAGCCTGCCAGGGGAAGTGTGTTTTAGAACAGCTGGAACAACTGAGACTCGTGATTAGTCTGAATCAGTGGTGCTATTTGTTTCACCTGGTTAAGACTAGGTGCTTAAACCCAGGTGAAGTCTGATTGAGCCATGTCCTCAGGAAAGTCCCAATTTGTGCTTTTGTCTGACGATTTGATGTCCCCTCTGTGGTCACTCTGTTCCCCTCTGCAGAGCTGTGCCATACAAGGCACTTCATGGCTTTTGTCATTGTGCCAATGTTTCAAGGCTGCCATAGTAATTTTAATATCTAAGGTAGAGAGAAGCCATTTTTTTCCCCTCCACACAAAAATGGCCTTGTTTGGGCCTTGTCTTAGGGTTTGGAAATTGTAACTAGTGTTTTGTATAATTAATGCACTCCTGGTGTAATGCCATGAGGCACCAGTGTGGCACCAGGCAGCACCCCGGCACCCTGCCTGGCTTGACAGGACGATGGAAGCAATGGAATCTCATTAGCACCAAGCTCTGGGTTAATGAAGCCCTGCTAATGAACAATGTTGTGCTAGGTAGTCATGTCAGTAGAGTAACCAACCACAATAAAGTTTAGATATTAAGAGTGTTTGAAAATATCTTTTGGTATTTTTTATTGACAATACTGGTATACGCAACCTGGCCTGATCCTGTTTCTGTTCCCCTTGCTTGAGGAATATAGCTGTACTGTTTGTAGTTTCTGGCTAACAGCTTAACTCCAATTCTATCACAATTTTCTGTGGATTTATGATGTTCAGCCAAGCTGATATAATCATGTAATAAATATCTGGGTTTTTTTCATGATACAGACCTCCTTACAGAGTTGCAGAAGAGAGGAAACTCACAAAATGGCAGTTGCGCATTGCAAGTCACTCCGCAGGCCGGACTGTGCTGTGGAGAGCATCCCAGCTCGGGGGTTGGTTTGGAGGGGCGGCACAGCCCGGCGTGACAGGAACCCGAGCGGCGGCCGGGCTGGCGGCGGCTCCGGGGCCGCTCCAGGCGGGAGGGGATGGCCGGGGCCTCCCCGGAGCTGCGAGAAGCTCGCTGAGAGCTGAGGAAAAACTTTAAATGGGCCATAGCCTGGAGGTATTGTACTCTCCCTGGCTGACAGCCTGGGCCTGGACCGCAGCCAGAGAGGGCGGAATGGGGCCCTAGGGCTCTGCGGAGATGAATAAAATAAATAACCCCGCGCAGCGCCCCTTGCGCGCCCGAGCGGCCGCGCGGAGCCGGCAGCGCCCTCCTCTGCGCGGCCTCCCGAGGGCACCGGGCAGCCGCGTCTGCTTTCTATTATTAAGAGGGAAATGAACTAAAAAAAAAAAAACAAAAAACAAAAAAACTCCACCCCAAAACCAAAAAAACCCCAACCCCGCAATGTAAACACTCTTATAATTGCTGCGGAAACTGGATATAACCAGGTTATTCAAAGGGGGAAAAAATTAATCCATCTGTACATGCCAAGTTTGCTTTCACATCTGTTAATTGTAAGGGGTGATTTTAGAAAAGAAATCGTGTTTTAGAGCCGGGTTCGGCAAAGGCTGTGAATGTGTACTCTCGAAAAGAGGGTACGTGCCCGTGTTCCACGAAGGCCTCGCGCATGCCGCAGGCCATGGGAAGACCCCGCGTTTTCCTGGGCCGTGCCGCGGGAGCTGCGCCCGCCGGGCCCCCATGGCCGGGGGCTCCACAGCCCAGCCCCGCGAGCGCTGAGGGCGCCCGGGCCGCCCTTGGCCGGGAAAGCATTATTGTTGTACTGTCAGCGCTGTGCTGCTATTATCCTGCTAGCAATGTACGGTAAGGAGAAACGAGCTGTGTTTAAAAAAAATTTTGAAGGACAGAAAATGCCAGTATTGTTGCTATTATTACATTTTAGGAATGTATTGTCTTACAATGAGATTATTACATTACTCTCATATCATCCACGACATGACATTTCTGAGTTCAATACAGTCATTTTAACATGGAATAGCAAATCTTTTACCTCACAAAATCTTCAGTTGAATTTAGCATGGAGACAGGCTTAACCTTAAAATAAAGACAAGTCTGGTTTTGCTCTGCCTGTTCACGAGAGCCCATCTCTGATGGCCTATCTTGGAAAGCCATGATCCACTTCTTACTGAAATTCTGATTTCTGTAGGAAAATTTAAAACGTAAGAATCATTAGTTCAAACTGCTGTTTTCTGGTTTCTTGGCTGTTATTTGAAAATGTCATCCCATTAGAAACACAATGGTGTCACTACCCATTACTCTATTGTGAATTTCAAAATATTCAGTAGGGTTTGGGGGCAGTTTTGCTTGTTTTGTTGTTGTTGTTGTTTTTTTGCTGTCACCTGAAGCAATCCTACATGAAAATCTCTGCTTTGGTTGTATAAGGTGAGTTTCTATGCCTGAAATCTGGTACAGCCCTAAAGGTAAATTATTTTCTTAATTCTGTCAGTTATAAAGAAGCCAATGCTTTCTGTGTTTATAAATAAATAAATCAAACAGCCAATTTCCATTATTTTCTGTTTGGAAATTTGCTTAATTTTTACTGTTTAGGGTTGTTAATACTGAAAATAAATACAGCAGAGGAAGAAAGCATGTTCTGTGGCTGCTCAAATGAACTCTTAACATATTTTGATTTTCTGAGTGACCTTTTAATTTTAAACAAGCTATTCTTATATAAAGATTCCTTTCATTAAGTTGTTTAGATGTTTTTCTAAAGGAATTTTTTGGTAAACTTTATTTGTCAGTAGAATAATAATTAAAATGTAAATAAATGACTATTCAGTAACTGGAAAACCTTGCACACACACAACAAAATGGTTTCAATAGCATCCTATTAAAAAGTAGTCTTTACTTCATTATTGAACTGTTAAAGCTCAAGTTTTAAGATACAAGGCCATTATCAAATTATGACACAATCCTCCTTTCTAAGATCTTTAAAACTACATATTTTGTAAGTTTACATACACAAGTAAGTTTACATGTGTATGTGACACTTGGAAGCATTTGAACAAGATGCATCAATTTAATCTTTCAATGAAGTTTTGAACATATTGCCTTGTAGAGTACTTGGGGAGCGTGAGTATTTGCAAAGATATCTGTGACATCTGTTCTTAATATTCTAACATCTTTCTTCCGTGTATGTTTGATAGACAACATATTTTTGGCAGTCTTTGTTATTAGAATTGCCAAAATGTTGATATTGAGTGCCTTGGTTTTCGATGAGTGCAAGCCAGAATGAGCCTTTTCAGAGACTCATCTTTGGAACCAAGTTTTTTCTAGAAAGTCATGTGTTTCAACATTCTTTTTAGGTAATCAGAAATAGATTTATAATAGAATAAGGAAATTATTTCTGTTCAGGAACAGTTGTTCAAATATGTCTGCTCCCTCATCTTTATTTCTGATCTGTGTATTTTTAAACATAACAGTGTGTTAGAACTCCATCCAAGTACCGGGCCATGGGATTTTGCTTCACTAGATCCTGAACCCTCCTAAATGCCTATTGTAATTGCATTGATATGAGTGTATAAATGTCATTTCATTAAGAGTTTTCTGAGACTCAGATGTAACAGTGTTGAGCACTGTGCTGTGCAGTTTTTAGAATTCTGAGTACAGAGTGAAAGGCACAGCCATGAGTTAAGGGGCTTCTTATAAAATATGTGAGAAGCCCCTTCTGAAAGATCCATGTGAAGTCCAGGTCACATCAGAATGCAAAAAGAGAAACAGTAAGGAACTGTCTCCAGGTACTCTGGATTAGCAATCTGACAGGAATAAGGTTCCTGGGTATTTCTTTTCAGAAGCTAAGTGACTATCATTTCTCTGAAATCACACCATCAAATGATTAGGTGCCTGTAGAATTCAGCTGGGATTAAATCCTCTTATTGCAGTGTTCCCTTCAAGTCTGTTTGTTGAATGTCTCAGAAAAATTCATTAGCCAGGGGCCCACAAACTGTTCTGTACTGGTGTAGGCTGATGTCCTCAGGGAAAGCTGTTACCCAGTCTAGCAAACCTCTGGGAGAGGGAGAACATGGGTTCAAACCTATCTGATGTGTTGAAGAGAAAGATCAGGTTCCAGCTGCTCTTTCAAAGCATTACTTTGGTGGAGAAGCAGTATAACCCACCTTTTCCTGCTCTACAAGACTGCAGCTACTTTTTCTGGGGAGGCCAGTGTGAGCAGCAGGAATGTATTCTGGATCATACACTAGTGATGACTGCATGAATCTTGCTGGTAAGTGCTGAACTATATAGTCCTCCCATGTGGCATGTCAGAATGTATGTAGAAGCCAAGCTTTAGGTATGAAGAAAAATTCAAGGTGATAACTGAGGCATAGATCCTTCAGTGAGAGAACAATCAGGAGAGGGTTTCCAACCCTGTGCTGCAGTTTTCAACCTATGTGTGATTTTCAGAGCAGAACCTAAGCGGGAGCTGAGTGTGCATCAGCTTTATCCATTGGACCTACTCACCTAAAAAAGTTGGAGTTTAGTCCTGTGTGACCAAAAATTAATGATGGAGATATTTTGTACAACAGATACATGAGCCAGGGTTCTCATGTTTATATCTGTTTCAGAATCTGCAGAAAACAACTGTGAAAAGCTCTTGCAGACACTGAGATCCTGGCCCTGTCAAGGTCACGGAGCATTTCATAACGACTTAGATCAAATCTTGTAATGTGATATTTAATTTTGACTGTGAAGGTTTCTCTTGTAGAAATAAAATTAATTATGCTGCTTTATCGTGTTGCTGTGTGTTACAAATATTTATTTGCCAAATTAGTTTTTATTTATAATCCTGTAATGTTCAATGTAACATCAGTGATGAGAAAATTGCCCCAGTAGTGGAGAAACACATGCCCTCAATCATTATCACCCTGACTCACTCCAACTTTATTAGAATTTTATGCTGTTTCTTCCCCCACAAGCCCCAGGCTGCTCTTACCCAAACTGAGATAGACATACCTTTCCTGTTGTAGAAGGAAATCCCTAGACATGAGACCTGTAGTAATGGTTATTGTTCTGTGGCTCTGTGGATGGCTATGAATTCTTCTTAGTTCAGCATGGGGAAAGAATACGCTTTATAATGCACAAGATACCAGCAAAATTTTTTCTTGAATTGCCTGAATAGTGTCACTGCCATATGTCACTGTGACAACAGACACACACATCAGCAAGTATTTCTGACTTGGTTTTTGGAGTACAGTCCTCATAGTGGTGATATTTTTATTCCTGCCACAGTTTAGCTAAATGATTCACTTCCTATAGAAAAAAAAAAAGATCCTATATTTTCAAAATTACTTTTGGAACATGGTTTCTTAAATCTGGTGTTTTGTACTATGTGGATTTTGGCTTCAGCTGCCCCAATCTGAGGGCTTTAGGTGCAGTCAGTATGGACTGGAAGTGCATTCTGATGCACCAGACGCTGTGTGTCAATCTGAGCCTTCAGATTTGCAACTATGAGAACAAGTCTGCAGCATTTATATAAGGGGTACAGCCATCTCCTGAAGGCCCCTTTTATTTCCTCCCTGGCATTTCCTGTAATGTAACTGACTTGTATCAGAGCTGACTCATTGACCTTAAATGAAGCAAGGGAGTATTGATACAAGATAATTAGTAAATATGCCAACAGGCATGAAATGCGTCTGAAAACTAGAAGAGCAAACAACAAATTAAGGGCCAAGGGAGGTGCATCCCTTTGCAAAGATGTGCAATTTGTCTTTCTCTCAGTAGATGTCAGCAGCGCTACAAACTTGCCCAGTTCACCGCTTTGAGAGCTCTTCTGTTTACAAATTTTATTAGTTCACAATTTCAGATTCAAAGGATTCAAAGGAATATCCCATCTAAAACCACTGGAAGCTATTGCCCTCTGAAATGGGTTTAGAGACTTCTGTTTAGCATCTTAGAATAATATTGTATTTTCAGTAATGCGGTTTTTTAATAGAGAACTTAGAAGGGGCTTATTGCTACATTTTTAGAATTTTCTGAACATTTACCTCACATTTGCCCTCCAGGCAAATGTGAAGAAATATAAGATGTCTAATATTTTGCTTCTTTCTGTGAAGTAAATCAAAACCGTGGGAATGTTTTCATATAATTTGATTTACTCCTGTCTCCTACAATACATCTTCAACTCTGTTCAATTAACTCTCTGCCTGCTATAAGAAAAGGGTGCAATCAAATTGTGACTGAAAGCAACGGCAAGTGTTCTGTTGGGATCTGCTGGGAGTTGTCAGACCCAGAGGAGTCCACAACCACAAAGGAAGGATGTGGAAGGAAGTTTCTTGTGTGTAGAATTTTGTGTGTGTATAGCAGGGAGAGAAAAGGATTGTTTATTTCAGTGTGTAAGGAACATTCATTTTGCTGCATATTATAAAATAAAAATATTTCTAAATCGCCATGTACATGAAATGGGGACAAGAAGATAAACAATCCAATGTTTATTTGGTTAGAAATGAAGAAATTTCGTTATCTTCTGATTCTCACAGGAGGGGTCTTTTCCTTCATCTCATCTCCAGTAGGAATCTTATTTTTTTTATGGTATACTAGGTACTTAGCAAGTGCAGCAGAGTTGTACTTTTGGAAGTTAAGATGATAATCTGAGACAGGATCAGTCCAGAAAGCAGCATTGGCCACTTTCCCACACATCTGTCACCATCTTATTTGCAAGAGCACCAAAATGAGCAGCACTTGGAGGCCGATTCAGCGACAAGCAGTGCTGGGGACATTTTGTGTGGCAATTGCTTGTCTCTAGGAAAATAGGCTGTGACTGTTTTATCTTGACTGGAGGGTGTGCCTACATGTGCTGTAGCCAGCTAGAACTGGCCAGCTCCAGAGCCAAACTTCTCTAACCAGAGATGCTTATTTCCACACGCCCCACAACCCTACCCTGCCCCCCAAATTTGGAGGGGAATCAGGTGGAGTGATGTTAACTTAGAAGAAGGGAGATAAAGACCTGTGTTCCCCAACCTGTGTTATTGTCAACAACACTTGCAATTATCACACTCTTAGCAACATTGTAATTTGTTTTCCATGCCATCTTCAGAACTTTTTAGTATCCTGTCACATGCAACTTTACTGTGCCTTGCCTTCAATCTGTAGGTTGGGGGCCACTATGTCATACTATTCCCTTTATATTTATTCCCCAAACTCTCTGTCCTTTCCCATGATCTGTTCCTTTTGGTGTTCCTTTCTTTAGGGACCTCTCCACCTAACTGTCCTGTGTTCCTGGCCTTATCAAGTGGACTTTGATAATTTTCTGCTGGTCAGTTGATCCATTCTGTATCGAACTTTTTGGTAACTGCACTTTTTTCGTGACCTCACTGGAGTGGGCTGGGAGATGCTCACTGGCAGGCCAGCACTGCCAAAGGAATAATTACCAGTTCTGGGGATGGATCCGAAACACAGCGATCCCGTGGAGTTTGGGCCCTCCACATGGGCCCGTTGATGTGTGGATCTCAGCCGGGGTAGATGAAGCGGACAAGGAGAAGCAGTTTGCCAAACTGAGCATAGGGTACATAGCTCCAGGGTGATGAGGCAGCAGCAATGCACAGCAAATTTTCCCTCAAAGCATCTGGTAGCAGCAGTTTGGGAATTTAACCAAATGACCCCAGTCTGATGCTGTTCTGCTCTCTCCATTGTTCTGGGGTTCGTTCTTACTTGCATAGCCCGCAGGAGGAAGCTGGTGGCTTTGGCTCTCTCTCTGACTCCTTTGGCTCTCCTTGCTGAGTGGATCTGTTTCTGCTTTCGTTGTTCAGCTGTTGAGCAAGTCTGTTTCTTAGGTTTTGGCTTGTTCTGCAGGGCATGAAGTAGGGAATACTGAATCTGCTGCTGCTTTGCAGAACATTAGATTTGGAGGGGCAGTCTTTGCCACTTCACCTCAGACTGAAACTGAAAGGAAAAAAAAAAATCGATTCTAGTGTCTGTGTGAATGTTGTGCAAAAATGTCTTCCTAGCCCTTGCTGAGGTTACTGTATTGTTAATTATGTTGTGAATTTGCATCTGAGAATATCAGAGGGTTGTGAGCTAAACACATGCTTGTGCAAAGTTAAGCAAGGGTTGTCTCTATGTTACAGGGATTGAAATCAAGGTGCAAAAATAATATGAGTTAGCTGCGAGTTTACTCAAAGGCTCAAGCAATTTGACAGCAGAGTGACAGGAAATCTCCCCATCTTCAGGATTGTGCATAATGACAGAGCCAGAAGTACTAAATGAAGTGTAGTGCCGAACACTGGGTTAGTTTTCATTGTCTTCATGTAGGTCTCCTAGGAAACTTCTAAGAAATGAACTTTTGCAAAAGGATTGGGCACATAGCGATACTGCTGGGGATTTTGGGATTGTAAATAATTGGTGTTTAAGTCACAGAGTAAAAAATTTGTGTTCCTAACTTCATACATACTGCAGTATGAAAGAAGAGATGATAACTTAATTTAACATCATGCTTGTGACAACTTTTTCAAGTCATGATTGCTACACTGGTGGACTGGGTTAGATGGATAGGGAGATGGTGGCAGGACTGAGTTTTCCTTTAAATGTGACTTGACTGGAATAGCCAGCATAATTTTTTTTATTAATACTAACAATGCCAAACATAACATCAAAGCAAGGTTTAACTATTACACAGTTGCATACCTCATATGAAAAATAAGATCTTTCTACGTGTGCACAATTTCCTGACACTGATTTTGAGGCCTTAGGTGCATCAATAATAATGGACTGATCCAGCCAAAATTCGCTTCCACAGCTGCTGGTCTTAGGAAGTTCCCTAGGCCTCCTGTGCTCAGCAGCTGTGGAGGCTGTTCCCTGCTCTGAACGAAAGAATCTCCCCTCTCCTGTCACTGCAAATGCTGAGTGAGACATCCTGTAACACCCTGTTCAGAGGGGCAGAGCTGACAGCCAAAGGCCATCCTTGGCATTTTACTCCTTGTAGATAATGACATGATGCATAACCATGAGCAAGGAACCCTATTTCCTAAAACAGGGAAATAGATTTTGGGGGAATTACTATAAAAGTTCATTGCCTAAAGGTCTCAGGGCTGGTTCAGCTCCAGAGAGAGTAAGGAGGAAAGGTTGAAAGGTTGAAAGAAAAAGTCATGTGGCATATTAGAGTATTGTGATATCTTAGGTGAGTGTAAAGGGCCCATTTCTGCACATATATATAGAGTAAAACCTGGAGAACTGCTATGTGGAATGTTTCTTACAGAACCGTGCAAAGCTTGCCTACTTTCATTCAGCCATAAAACTGTCACTTGCAATTTTCACATGAATTCCTTAATTTGCACCTTTGAGATGTTGAAGCCCACTAACAATTTTGCAAGTGAAACTTGATGGTTTCAAGTGTGTTTCAATTTGAGCTTTTAACGTTCTTGTTTGAACCTGAAACTCAATGTGAAATTTAAGAGTTGCAAAAGCACACATAGAATACAGACAAATTGCAGGAAAAATCCACAAGAACCTGAGCAAGCCAAACGTGCAAGATTTCCCATAGCTCAGGCTCTCTCTGTTTATGAAAATTATCTTAGTCTCCTCTGTGTCATGTGGCTGTGGAGGCTCTGAAGTTGGAAAGGTTGTGATGGTGGGAGCTGTCAGGAGCAGCACTGTCAAAGAACTGCATGGAACTGTCTTTCCATGGTCAACTACTGTCCCCATGGGGCAACAATTCATCCAAACCCAAGTTTGTCTTCTGATTCCATACATGTGTTAGAAAGGCGAGAGTAGTTCAAACTCTGTGGATAATGTGAAACTGAAGCTAAAGAGACAAGTTTTGAAGCAGGGGAGTTTTAGTAACTGATCTGCAATAAAGGGGTAATTAAAAGAGGTAGGTAGTGGAAAACTAGAGTAAGGATGAAGTTTTATCTAATTTCCATCCCTGCAGCACTTTTGGTTGGAAAACGGAAAGTAACCATGCTTTGTTATTGCATGAAATAAATAAAACAAACCCAGAATGCTGTGGTAGTTTCTTGATCTCTAAAGCATACAAAGCTGAAACCACCACATGCAAAAATCATCACAAGACGAGCGAGTGCAAGCTGAAAGGTTGGTGATACTTGCTCTCTGCAAAGCACACAACTCACGGTTCTCAGCACTGAGAACTCAGCTGACCTCTGGGGAATTGATAGGAAGTCCTGGCTCTGCTTGAGTCAATGGGAATTTTGCTGTGGAGTTCAGGGAACTTCACAGAGTAGTCCTTGTTGTGCAATGTATTGTTCCTGACTCTTAAAACCTTGTAAACTCTCATAGTTGGGCAAATAGGTGTTTTTGAGTGCTCTGCATCTTCTGCCTAGCAAGCATGGGAAATTAAAGACAGCCCATGTTCACTAGATCTGGCTAGGCTCCTGGTACTGACATGCTACCTTACCCATGGAAATGAAATTCAGGATGTGGAAGTACTATGACTGGCAGTGGGCTCATGCTGCTCATTCTTTTTATTTGTATGTTCTGTCACCTTCCTTTGCCTATGCTGTCACCTGAACTGCTTCAGTGCACACAGGCTTTGGCCTTTGGCAGTACATGGAGGACGGACTCCGGTCTTGTTTGGTCTTTAGACATTAAGGTCCACATCCTCACTCCCATGTGGGCCTCAAGTGATAATTGTCATAATTGATATTCAATTATATTACTCAGATAATTTAAAGTCTGTTAAGTAATCTGGTATCTCTGATTGTAACATTAGTAACAGGGAAATGCTATGTTCAGGGAGCAAGTAAGGATTGAGTCTGGGGCCCTGTTCCTGGCTATCCTTAGATATGTATTATCATCCCTACAGAAGATATAGGAATTTTTCTCTCCTAAGAATATCTTTTTGTCAGATTTGAATGTGTAGGCTGCTAATATTGTTACAAAAGTTTTTGTTCTGTTCGCTCCATTTGTTGAGTTCTTCCTGCTAAGTCAGCCAAAGATTTATTTTCACTGTATATTAAAGGTCTGGCTGTTTTCAGTAGGTTATGTTTGGGGGAAGGTAAAATTTAATTTATTGACCACTTAAAATCTGTGTATTCATAAGTGAAATGGCTGGGGTTCCTTGTGTCTCCTTCCCTTGTGCCTCTAACTTTGCAAGGCTTAGGTACAAGGATGAGATCTGGAGCCCTTTGGAGGACTTAAAAATAGAAAAGGAACATACTCTATCTATTTCACTTAAGTAACTCTACCTAAGTAAATGTACAGATGAAATGACAAAAAGCTGGTAATAAAATGGCATGAATTCTGAGGTAGATGTTTCTTGTATAGTATGTTGGTAGGGGCCCTAAAACAGATCCCCATGTTCTTTTATAGCCAAAACTGTAGATGAGTGGGATCTTAGGTCTAAATTCCCAGCATTAGCACCTTCCAGTAATCCATTCTTGTGGTGGGAAAAGCCTTGCTGAGGAAGAAACAACACTTAATTTAACAAGAGTTTGAAAATTACTTCAGCAAAATACAGCATTCTTAAGGTGATGTGCCAGGGTGAATTATAAGGTCCATGGAAGGAAATGTAATGATATTATTTCCTAGTATTTTGAGCTTTAGTTTTTCTATAGAAGCTCCAAAGAAGTTTTTATATCTGTAGAGGAAGCAGCTGAGATCTTTGATGTAGGGACAGTTTGCTACACCAGTTCAATAGATACCCAAATTAAGATGCCACATCAAGAACCTTTCTCTTCAGGAAAGCCAAACAAAATAAAATGTGAGATTTATTTCTATGGTGCCTCATCTGGAAAAACTCTCTGATGATTGCATTGTGTTCATAAGTATGACACAAAATCAGCAGAGTGTTGCTAGTGGTGTAGGATTTAGAACATTAATTTAAGACGGAAAAGTAAGCAGGAAGAGAATTGATTGCCAAGGGTGTAGGATTTGCTTTGCCAGTGTTGTAACCAGTCTGTGAGTGCTCTGTCTGAAGCCTGCAAAGTGAGCACATGATAGAGCTACCCACAGACTATGGGTTAAATGCCAGCTGTGGTTGGTGCTTTTTTTTTTCTCCCCAAGTATTGCTGAATAAGGAAAACGATATTTAAGCTTGTTTTAGTTGGGAATGTGACACATCAAAAAATTGCCAGCTTATTTTCCTAGTCTTGCTTTCTGCGAAAGCTCAAATAACTTTAGTTGCCTCATAAATCCACAGTGATTACAATGTACTTATTTATTATTATCTATGCAGACGCAAAATGACCTCAGCAAAGAAGAAGCCACAACAATTCCTTAATTTTAGGAGAAGAATCGTTCAGCCCCCCATCTCTCTTCCACCCACAGGCTCTTTCTGAGGGCTGTGACTTTGTCTTATGCTTCAGCAGGAAACATTTTTGGCTGAGATTGAACTCTCTGGAGTGTGTGGATCTTACAGGTATATTGTCAAGTGGAGTTTGTATTGAACACGGAGTGTTTCACTTGAGTGTTCCCTGTAAAATTACATTTGTGATTTTCAATGTATTATTAGTTGTGTTTTGTTATTACACAGTTTAAAATAATATAGAAGTTAAAGAGATGAAATACTTTTTGAGCTGTGTAAGGGGAACATGGCACCATGTTCACTTCAGCAGAGAGCTGAGTAAATTGTTGAGATGCATGATAAAATAGGATTGTACAGCCTTGGAATTCTGTGTGTGGATGAATGGAATATGGAAATATGTTCCATTAATTTCTAAGGGATATTAACTATGTATTGATGAAGGGGCCTGAGTTCTGTTCAGTGTCATGGATGACATAATTGGAGATCATTAAATGCTGTATTAGGTATTCCACCCAAACATGTTTTACAGTGAAAATCCCAGTGTCAGAGCAGAAACTCACTTAATGAAGTACCAACAGTGGCCACTTCTTACAAGGCTAGGCATAGACTCTCTCAAATTTTGGAAGTTGGCAGCCTAAGAATACCTTGTGTTGGGTTATTGTGGCATATCACTTTCACAGACTGTTCAAATCCCTTTCACAAGACATTCTCACTTTCCAGTTCTACATTCGTTTGTTTGTTTCATTTTCCATGGTACTCCTACTTTATTAATTTATTCTGAAAGATAACTACTCCTTCTCTATTAAACCATATTTCCTTCCAAGTTATCTCGTTTCAATTAAAATGTTTTTTTTTTTTCCACTGCATAGAAGCTTTTTCACGTCATCTCTTTCTAGAAAGATTTCAATCAAACAAATTACCTAGAGTTAGAAAGTACCAAACAACCTCTGTGTAATACACTCTATCCTGCACTCCATTGGCAGAAAAGCCATGACTGGATGTAATGTGCTTTCAAGGCTTAAGAAGACAAAATGTAATTATAGCTTGAGATTAAAAAAAAGTGACATGTGAGATGTGCTTGCCAAAGTTAGATCACAGCCTAGTAAAGCAATATTTAAAACAATAATGTATCTAGAAAAAGAATTTCTGTTCGAGGTATTTTGCAGCAAAACATTTGGTCAGGATCAACAGGGGACTCTCAGAGTTAGGCTGCAGGAGGTGGGGATTTGTACAGACACTGTGGGTAAGGAAGTACCTCAAAGGGGAGAGTGGGTGCTCTTGAGAGGGTGTTTACTGGGCAGGCAAGTTACAAAGCTCTGTGGTGCTCAGTCAGGGTGCCAGATATATTTTATACTTTTATTAGTGACTTTGGCATAAAAAGATGATGTTGAGGAAATCGATTGATGATATCCAGTTGGTACCTATTGCTAATGCAGAATGGGCAGGAATTACTTACAGAAAGAAATTAATGGCCTCAAAGTTTGGACTGATAGGAACAGACTGAAAGTTAATGGAATGAAGTGCAAGATCTTGCACTTTGGGATCACTGACAAACTCATATAAACTGGAGCTTATGGTTTGGAAACAGTGGAAGAAGGGACATATCTAAGTATCAGGGTTCACTGGATAGTTGGTAGCCAGCAATATGTTTCAGGTGCAAAGGGCAAATGGAATTGGAGATTGACCAGATCTTCCCAGCTGAAATCAATAAGTATTTTTTCCTGACAAGACATGATGAAGCTGTATCTGAATACCATGTATAACTCAAATTTTCCTTGTTGAAAAAAAGGGGAAATCAAGATTCAACAAGTCCACAGAAGAGTTACTGGGATCATGGGAATGATAAGGTTTTCTGTAAGAAGAAACTAAATTGGCAATAGTTTATTTAGACTAGCAAAATGAAATTTGAGCTGTGATTTATATCCATGGGAGAAAATATCAGAAAAGCAGTGCTATTTAAAAGACAACAGTTGAAGACAAACAAATTGATATAAGCTGTTCTTGAGGAAATATGAGCTGCAGTTTAGGTTTCTAAGTAACAGAAATCCAGATTCTGGAGCAAACAGTGACATGGAGTAAGAACAACTAACAGGTGTTACTATGGAGCACCATCTGTTTATTAGAGGAGTTCACTTGCCTGTGGCTGAAGCTGATGGCATGACCCAAAAGTCTCATGGAGAAGCTTTGTAATTTTTTTGCTTGATCCTAAGTTATTCTTCTTTGATTAGTGCTTGAGTGGTAGTTTTGTAAGGAGTGTGTAGAAATTGCATCAGATTTTATTTTTGATTAAATGATTAAGTGGTCAAATTGGTGATGCCTGAACATATTTTCGCTGTAGTGGGTTGAATATTCATGCTGTGGGGAAAACTACCCTTTCTGGAAAGCCACAAAATTTACCAATCCTTATAGTTTTGCAAGTGAAGGCATTAAAGGCCATCTGTCATTATCCTGCTGAAAGACTAGCAAATCTGTGTGTAGAGCTAGAAGCTGCTTTACAGTGCCATCATGTATTTCAAATTTCATGGTCATAATTTATCTTTCTAGAATACTCATTTTTGCACTGATTAATAGTACAAATGGCATACTTATTCCACTTAATGCATTTAGATAGACAAGAGGTTTCTGCTTTCCAATAAAGAAAATATTTCACATTCCCAGTTTAACTTGTGTTTATAACTTGCTTAAAAATACCTTTGTTAAAGGCCCTTCTCTGTTTCTATCTCTGAGTACCCAAGGACACAAGATATTATGAAACCAGAATAATTTTCTGTGCATGAAAAAAACTCTCTTAACTTACACACAGACAAAATCTTGTTGATAAACTTGTCAACATATTCATGGTCTAATCAGAATGACATAGTATTCAAGGAAGAATCTTTCATAAGTATTTCCCATTCACAACAATGAAATGCAGCAGTGTATGAAAATAAATATGCTGCATGGAAATTCATGTGGATGTCAATCAGTGTTTTATGTTCTCTGATCAAGCTGTACCTTGGAAATCTTCTAAAAGCTGCTGTAATACTTCTATTTCAGAAGAAAAACAATTGTCCCTGGCAGGATTAAGCCCATGACAATTCTTGCCTTACCTCTTTTTTCTCTTGATGTGTGTGTCACCATGGGTTTGTATATGTAAGGTTTTTAAAGCCCAGGAATGCCAAAACCTGTCCACTTTTAGCCAGATGTTTCATTTTAGAAACATCTTTTTCAATGAAAGTAAAGTAGATTCAAACTTTGAAAAGTGGATTGCCATAAAATAGATATCTGAGTAGTTGCAACTGAAATTTAGGTTCTGACTGAAACAGAAAATTACACCAAAGGTGCTTTTAAATGATTATTTCTGTGTTAATTGGGTAAAATTCTTTTTCATGCACTAACATTTGTGCAGCTGTGTTTGTAATACATCTTGAAAAGTTCAAGATGCAGTACTTTAGATTGTGGTTTTAGGAGAACTTCTCCTGAAAGAAGGGCTTTTATACAGGGAACTTGCTAGGCTCATTACTCACCGGAAGGATGGTGATGGTTTTCTCAATGTTTATGACTCAAAAAAACCCCCAAACAAGTAGTATTGAAGAACCCTCAGTCTCAAAGTTTACATCTTGCTTTGACACAGTAATGCTTTTCCACGTGAAGCACTTATTTTCAATGACTTCTGCAGCTGGGACAATTCTTGATTTGTGAAAAACTCTCTGTGCACGTACCGATGCACTGTAGTTCAGATAAATGAGTAACACTGTTGGTCAGATCTTCCAAATGAAGTGCATAAACATTGAGATTTTTTAAATTTATGCTCTTTACTCTGTATGGAATGCAGGTTAATGCATTCTGAAATTTTCACACGTCTCTCCTCTACCATCTTAATCAGTCTGCTTCACAAATAGTCTGACCTGTGTGCAGCTATCTTGAAATTTTGGACTTAGAGATCATATAACATTTCCTTAGTGAATAGTTACATCAAGTGACTATTTCTTAAGGTTATGTAAGTAAGGAGAAATGCCTTACTGGGTCTACAGGAAACACCATATAGTGAGTGCACAGGAGCCCAGACATTTGCTGTGGTGTGTTCTCCTTACGCTCCCCCACAGCTGCAGTTGTTATATTTGGATATTAGTGTGCAGCCTACCAGTAATTGTTGGATATTATCCACTTACAGACCTATTGTCCATAAATTTGTATAATCCCTTTCTGAACTTACACTCTGATCTTACCATCTCCTGTGGTGGCAAGGTCAGGAATTGTATTGCCCACTAAGTACTTTATCTGTTTTGTATTATGTGTTCATTTAGTGCCTCCTAATGGCCTGAAAATTGCAGCGGTCTTGTGAATAGAATGTCTACATTCATTTTTCACAATTCTTCAATAATTTGGGGAATCCTGATTGTATTCCCCTTTGATCTTCTGTCCAGATTGATAAATCCTAGACTTTTTGGTCTGTGCTTGCCAGTCAACTGCTGCAAACTATTAGCTTCTCTCTCTCTACATCCTCTACTTCTACTATTTATTTGTCAAGGTCCAAAGACCAGAACCCATATAATTTCTCATGGTGAGTTAAAATCTGATATTGCTGATTTCCCTAAGGCTGTATTTCATCCACTTTTGGGCTTAATAGCATCTTTTCTTTGGTGCTTAAAGGTAATGGTAAAATCACTGAATTTCAGTTCTCTAGGAAAACGGACAGTGCAGTAGAAGGATTAAAAGTAAGTAGCATAGGTGCTGACAAAACCAGAGTGCTAAATATATAGTTGCTTAGACTTCTCAGAAATAATCAAGTTTGGCTGGATATGGAACTAAATTATCTGAACCTGAAAAATAGATAAGTAGAATCTGTACTACTATGTGAAAATAGAGGGAGGGTTTGATAAAACTGGCTATAACTTTAAAACTTATTTTTACATTAGCACAAGTTGATTGTATCTTAATGAGAAAGCTGCAGCCATCTATATGAAACATGGAAGTAACTGGATTATTTGTCATGGCTTGATAAAGGAATTGCAAGCTAGATCATAAAATTACTTTTCCCGTGCAGTAATCCTGTGACATGAAAAGGTGATAAAGAATGTAGCAGTTTTGAATATGAGCTCATCATTACCTGTGGCTTCTGTACTGGTGGTTTAGAACTAAGCACGGCCATGGCTATGTTAGGGCTGATGCATCCCACTGGTTTCACCCATGTGGAGTAATCAGCCCTTCCTTCTACTGACTTCCCGTGCAATTTGAAAAAAATGAAAACATTCCCAGTTCCTCCTCATGACTGGTACTGAAGGTTGCAATTACAAATTTCCTGGTTGAAAATTTCTTTCTGAGCTAAGAAGCTGACTCTGCTCTTAACTCCAATAAAACTATTTTAATCCAAAAGTTCTAAATGGGATCCATAGCATTCTGAGTTTTCTGACTAAGCCCAAAAGACAGCCTTACTGCGTCCTTCCCTTTTTAGTGGGGTGGTTTGGTTTTTTTTCCCCCCATCTTGTTTTTGGTCTTGTTAAATATTGCAAATTTGCAAATGTCAGTTGCTAAACTGGTCATTTTTTAAAGTTTCAGTTTCTCTTTCTCTCTCTCTTTATCATTGGACCTAAACTCTCAATGCCTAGAGATTATAACAGTTCATATTTTTCCACTTTTCCTCATTTTCTCATATTTAGTTTCTTTTTCCCGAGCTTTTTCTCTGGACATAGGTGGTGTTCTCTCTTATTTTGAAATGGTCTTACAAAACAATATAAGGAAACATAGCTTTATCTTCAGTTTGGCAACTGTGCTGGTGTTCTTCATGTGCTTAAGAACAGCTGGGTAAAAAATTATGTACAAATCAAAGGGAACCCAATCTGTAATGTATACTGAGTTAACTGCCTTTGTCACTCCTCAGGCTCTGACGTAAGAGGAACTTCATGATGCAGCTACAGGTAGAGAAGTGAAGGCCAAGCCAGGCAGTTAGTGGTGTGTAGGTGCAGCTGCTGAAGTAGTTACCGTGGAGTGACAGACATGTGAGAGGTACATGTCCCTACAGGTGACACGGCAGTCTGTGGGGAACGCAGGGACCTCTCTGTTTGACTGAGGGTGGAATCACCTCTGGTTGCCAGACTGATTGCAGCGATGTAGGGAGTGCCATGCCTGGGCAAGTGCCGAAGGACATGCCCATGGCTGACACAGGGTCATCATCCTGGAAGGAAGTTTGAGGCTAGAAGGAAGCAGAGGCACTGTGGCTGGGTAGTGAGGGATGCAAGATGTTCCAGTGGGAGGGAGAGGCAAACCTGGCTGTGTATTGAGGGATGCGAGATGTTCCAGTGGAAGGGGGAAGGAAGAGGCAAACCTAGCTGTGATTTTTGGGTTTGCTTAAGAAAAGGAAATAGTAATCTTGGGCATAGATACGAGGTAATAGAGGCAGAATGGAAAAAAAACTGCCTATAGTTGTGACTTGTTTCCTTTCATTATTTTAAAGACACAGCAGTGTTTGGTCTACAGCTGTGCCTTGCACTGATGACCCTATGCGGGCAGCTTCTCTGCCCTGTCTCCTTCAGGTTTCAGGTATCATCTCCTCTGCTGACATGTGCTTCATTCCTTCCTTCTCCCATGACTTGTTTGTCTTCAAAGCCACAGGTAAACCAATTATATTTCTCTAGCCAAGCCTAAAAAATGAAAAACAAATAATATTCTGCCTCTATAGAGAAAAATTAAAGGGAAATAAAGAAATAGGTAACAAATATGGTACAAAAATGTAGGTTTTCCTTTCTCCATATTTTCCTATTCATTCTTCAGTGTGTAGGGATAACTAATTTCTCATTTCCACCCCTAATAAATGCTGAAGTAATTTAATAATAAGAACATTTAATAATAAGAACAAAATGCTGAATAAAACACTTTGAAGTCAAGACCACATATCCCATGGCTCCCCAGGGCATTTCCCAGGAGTACAAAGAGCTCAGAGATTTTGAGAAGGCTATGTCGCAAGGGAAGTGTTGCAGACGTAGTAGTCTTCAGACTTGCCTCTTCGTTCTTCAATAAATGTAAGATAATGCCCTTTGCTGAGTTGATAATTTGTGGTAAACTGAGATAAAAAACCCTCTGCTATCTTTCCACCTCTCATACACCATAACAAAGCATGTGTTTCACTCCAAGTTATTGTTAGTCTTTGCTTCACCCCAGTCTTACAGGGTGAGGTTGGAGGGACAACTGATATTTCTGATTCTATGTTATATGTACTGAAATATGGAATATAGGGCTGCCCATATATCTGCTGTTGAAAACGTTGATGCTGTGATGATAGGTAGGAGCATACAGACACATTTCTGCAATGCTTTGTTCTGGGGTAAGAGTAGTGCTGGAATTCCAGCAGTGCAGCAGCTGGAATTAAGTTCTCTCTGATTTACTCATGTGGGCTGTGTGATCTGATACAGAGCTATAATCTGCATAAGGACATAGATTATTAATGGTAATATACTTATCTGGTTCTCTTTTTGTTACTGCCAAAACATTATTTATATCAGTAACTCTCACTCACAAGTTATATGAGGAAATGTTTCCTTTTCTTAGTTGTAAACTTACCTAAATGAAACTGGACTCTAAGCGTGTGTATATAACTCTTGACCTTGCATTCTGAGAAGTGGAGCAGGTCCTCTTTTTTCTTCAAAAGATCTTCACTTGATTAAGAAGTTTTCATTGCCGAAGTTCTGCCAGTCACATCACATATAGCAAAAATAAACACACCAGCTGATGAATGGAGGACAAGTTACAAGGCTGGGGGCGGGGGTGTCACCTTCATCTGCACAGAAAATGAAGATTTATTCTTGCATTGTTTTTGCGTGTAGCATGTTTCTTGCAGCCAAGCTTAATTTCTGCATTTAAACACATAAGTTGTGTGTATGAATAATTTTAAATACAAGGATAATCCCATTATTTACATAATTTGTAATATTTGTAAGAGTTAATTTGTAAGACTTTGCTGAGTGAAAGCTTTAATTGCATACCTTTTTCAAAATCCCACAACACTTCAGACAATGATCTAGGCACAGGATCTTTGCACTGCTCCTAATGTATCAGGAGCAGCATTTGAAAATATTTCTTTACTTAACAGATTTGAAAATTAATTAAATTAAAAGTAGCTATGAATTTTCAACAGATGCCTAACATTCCAAATTAGGGTAAGCATCATTATTGTCCCTTTACACCTGAGAAAAAGGAAACATGTAGAAGTTATTGCAAGAGTATTAGAACTAGGGAAACTTAGTGAAGTCTTGTTAGTTCATCCTAGAATCCAGGTCAGAGCCATAGCTAGAGGTCCAGACTACTTTGAAATTCTGGCTAAATATACTTTCATATTTTTTATAGTTCTCATTCCTCCTTATATCCAGATTAGATATAAGAATTAGAGGCTCAGTCATATATGTTTTGAAGCTTAGGGAAGTGTTGTCTTGAATTTGTGGTGGTTAAGAGTGAGCCTTCAGTTCCCAGAAGTTACTTACTGTTACTTACTGTGTTTTCCTTGTGTCAGGTGTGTTTTATTTCTACGGAGAGAAATAATTATGCTATTTAACAGTTTGATTAGTGGGAGGTTAAGCTAGGAGGGTGTAATTTATTTAGTACTGCCTCTTTTTAGTCAGTCTTCTTTTTTTTTTTTTGTGATTATCTGGAAGCATTACTGTTTCTTCATTTATCATAAGTTTAAATATTTAGAGGGAAATAACAGCCTAGCAGTGAAACTAAAAATGTAATTTTCTTACCAACCTGGCTAATTTAACAAAAACAGTGTATTAATGGAAACAAAAAATATACAAATGTTTGTTGGACCTACAAGTATTTGAGTCATTCAGCTCAAAGGATTTGAAAGCCAGGCTTGAATTCTTGTATTGTGACACGGTTGTGACTGAAAATGATTGCACTTCATTTAGGTATTTCTTCAAGTTACCCAAAGGCATAATATTTACAACCCCTATTTAAATACCTGATGAAATTAATTTAATTGTAAGGAAGCTATTTTGTATTGTTATAGCGCTGTATGTCTTCACATTTGACAAGTACCAGCATTTAACCTTTTAATTGAAAATTACTTTGGGGATTCTGCCAGAAACTGCAGACTGCAAACACTAACCCCCATCCCTGCCTCATGTAACACAATAGGTACAAAGTCAGAGGTCCTTGACGGGCACACTCTGGGGCTGTGTGGGTGGGAAGTTCTGTGCCCTTCCAGAATTAACTTCTTTCTGCTCCAAAGGTTGGTTTACAGTTTAAGGATTGCCTCAGTATTTTTCTATGCAGTTACTTACAGAAGATAAACAGATATTCCCCCTTACTTAAGTGCTTTTGGTGGGTATTCTTTGAGGTAAGAGCAGTGCTTCAAGGGGATGAAAAATGTATTATTTTATGATGTCTGGATTTTTGAATATGTGGATTTTTATACAGGGCTGTCACCAGAAGTGAGTTAGGGCGAAGTATTCCTTTACTCCTTCCAAAATAATTGGAGTTGGAAGCTGCAAGAAGGCATGGAATTAGTCAAAATATCCAGTAGTACTGGCCCTGCATAGCTTGGGTCATGCAGCCACAGTGGTTCCTGGGAGAGGATGAGCACAGCTCCAGACCGTGCCACAGGGACTGTAAGACTCTTATTTCACGGCTGCTCACTCACTGTGACTGTTTTGTGAGCTCTTTCAAATACAGGTCAGTTTATGAAACCACATGCATGAGTGCTGAAAAGCCTTTGTGTGAGAATATGAGCCATGGTTTGGTGAAACCAGAATGCTTCCAAACTGATCCCATATAAATTCGCTTGAAGAAGTGTGCAGTGGTATAAACCTTTTACAGGAGGGAGACTCAAGAGAAATGAGGAATTGTAGCTAACATTGTTCTGCTGCCTGGGAGTGGAGCTGCAGCTTTAGGTGACTTGTGTTGGTAACTTGTCCTTTCCTGGCCAGGTTTCACAGAGTCCCATAGATGTTAGGTCATTATATATAAAGGTTGAAATTTTAGTTTCTAAGTACAGTCAAATCCAGCATAGTATTTAACTGGAAATATAAAATGTTAAAAAAAAATCTTGTCAAGTAAGGAAGAATTTGGTCTGTTAATAAACTGAGCATGTGTAAGTACCCTGCAGATGGGAAGTAATATGTGATGTTTTGTAGAAGTTGGGGTTAAACTGTGATTATAGGAATAAGAGGGAATACACAATACTTGTGACTGTGTACTGCAGAAATTCAGTGACTGTGTACTACAGAAATACACATGACAAGCTAAAGGAACATACAGCCTCTGGGAATAACCAGTAGTTATTGTAGTTACTGTTATGGCAGAGGCCTTTTTTGTGCATGTCATATGCAGATAGATTTTTCTGAAAGGATGTACTTATATAAACATTTTTTCTTCCAAGTAACTTTTGTTGATGCTACATCCTCAATCAGGTTGTTCATGTGAGGAAGCAGAATTAGGCCACAAGCTAGGGCCATTCAGCTACTCTTTTCAAATCTTTGTGTGTTGGTCTTGTAGCCAAAATGAAAATGCAGTGCTTCCCACCATCCTAGTTTTACTGCAAATTTTGGTTTTGTGAAAGGTCAGCACATGACTGTGTCTTGTAACATTACACATTGCCTTAACTCAAAAATTCACATACACAGGAAAACTGACAAAACAGTTTATTTTGGAAAATGAGTAAATCCAAAAGATGGATACCATGTGTCAAAATAATCCTTAGTGCACGTGCTTGCATTTTCACGTGGACATTTTTGAAAATAATACTGTGGAAACTAGAGAGTCAGTTTGCCAGGGAGCAGGTTTAAGCCACTTTTCAGTACTGACTGCAAGATGTGGTCTCTTTTAGTAAGCATAGAGGCCAAAGCACTTCCATCTTTATTTTAGCCCTTTGCTATTGGTCTCCAGGGATACCAGACAAGATCTAATGCACCAGTTAGGGCAGTTAGATAGAGGAGGATTAAGATTGAAATTTCAGACCTAAAGATGTGAGAATACCTGAATGATCTTTAGGATTCGTTTCATATCCCTAGGACGCTTTAAAAATTTGGTCCTTAGTTGAAGCTGGTTCAATTTTAGAGCTAGTGGAGAGAGATGAGCATCTTCAGAAGGAGTTTGTTTGATGTTCACCCATTCCAAAAAGGAAGAGGTGATGAAGGATGTTATATATAGCACTGCTTAAAGAAGGGAATAGTCTTTTATCTGCTTACTTTAAAGCCTCAGGTAAATCTCATGTGAAGCAATTAACTTTTACCGTGGTCAAATGTGAATGGAGGATGATTTTGGGGATGTTGAGACTGTGCTGCTGTGCTTGATTAAATTTCACTCATGCTTTAAGGACAGATTTGCATTTATACTTTCTTTTCCCCCCAATTGCCCAAATACTAAAGTGCATGTAAGCTCTTTGCTGCACCTGTCCAGGGTGGATACACAGCAAATCTTGAACTGGCAGATTCTGCAAAGTTCTTGAGTTCCAGTACATTGAAGTAGCCAGTGAGATCCTTTCCTGAGAATATAGAAGGACATGGACTTGTTTTGATTGCTTTCTTAAGTGTTTTGGATATAGTTAGTGGAAAATTTCTGCAGATATATTGACAAATACTTTGAAGTAGTAGCAGTTTGCTTCACCTGTGCAATATTCTACTTGTGAGAATATGTATGGAAGAGAGGTTAAGATCTGTTTGGTAAAAAGGCCTTAGCCTGCTTTTATTTTGGTTCTGGTGAATATTTACTCAGTGAGCTGGGAATGGAAAGTTCACTTCTGAAAACATTGTGCCAGTGTCATGCTGACTACCAAAATCTCTTTTGTGGAGACTTAAAATTGCTCAAACATTTAAAAAGTTGGTAGGGCTTTGTTTTCAGTCCTCTTCCTAAAGTAGAAACAGACTTACTACTGTCAGTCTACACTGTTGCCATGAGAACAAGACATTGCCTGCCATTTTCCCTCTTATATATGTTTTTAAAAAATATACTGGGACTGTAAAATAAATTACTGTTTTGTAATTTAGCTTTAAGCAAAAGGAATATTTCAATGGTGACAGTTCTGGAAATGCTTTAACTTTTAAATGCTGACACCAAATAATAAGTAAAACCTTGTGATTAATGTTTCCAGAAGGGACTATTAACATTATCCTACATCTGTTCATGATATAATCTCTAAATGAAAAACACTCTGAAAAAAAAAAAAAACCCAACAAAAATCCAAAACGAAACCCAAAACAAAACCCTAAAGAAGTATATGTTTATGTAGCATTTCAGTGCAGACTGAACTCTAATGTGTGGACATCCTTTGTAAGACTTAACCAACTAATTATTCATCTGATCATTATGTAGTCAAAACTCTATGATACTCCTGAGGTTGCTTAAATTTCATTGACAACATGTCATTTCATTTGCTGAAAAATATGGTCATTTTAAATTATACTACATGAAAGAGCTTTTTTATTACTTACAGTAAAATTAGCAATCATATTTGATGAAAATACGTAATAATAGATGAGGCATAAAGTTCTGTGAAGCATCATTCCATTAGCTCTTGCTGGTTTAAGTATTTGAGATTGTATAGAAAGGTTGTTTTTTGTGACTAGGATGACTTTGCAGTACTCCATCCATCTTTTAGGAAACATTTACAAGTACTGCAGCAGAATTTGTAGAAAATACATCAGTAACTCATTCAGAAAATAATTACCTCTATTGGTTGGGCATAATTTGCCCATTTAAGACAAAACCTTTAACTATGTCATCAACATAGTTGTATTAATTTCAGTCTATATGCCTTAATCTCAAATTTATTTACTTAATGAATTGAAGTTTATGGAATTCATCTGCTCTAAGATTATCCTTTTTATGCCAAGTGGTGGTTTTGTTAGTATTAAACAACAGTTTATACCATGCCAAGTATTTTCTAAAATGTATAAATTGGCATTTCTGGTAGCTTTTTTTGGATGTCTGTTGAGTAGTCATTTTCATCTCTGTTGAGTGCTAGTTGCCATGAACAACTGACTCTCAGTTTGCCAGTTTCCTTGCTTTAGCTGGCGTGAGAAATCGGTGATAACCTAACAGTTACAGGCAGTATCTATAGAGGCCACTTTATGATGCATTTTGTAATTGATGCTGTTTCCTGCTACAATTCTCAAGTTCCAGTGAGAGCTCTGTTGGGTTTGGGCACTGAAGTGAGGTGCAAAGTGTGGGCTATGGAATGCAGGGTGCGCCTTGCTCGCTGCCTTCTGCAGATTTAACACCTCATGTGGTAGAGCTCACTGACACAGGCAGTGTCAGTGCCATTCATGAAGGAAATGAATGTGTCTTCCAAATGAACAGTAGAAAGGGAGCAGCAGGTTGATTGTAATCTCCAAAGCCCAGTTCAAGTGTTTGAAGTTAATGCCTTTTTGCTCTGCTTTAGTGACCATGCTGATCTCTGCTAGAAATATAGGAAGTTCCCTTTGAAATAAATTGAGTGGAAGGCTGTTCCATAATATATCTTGGAACACCACTGTTCTAATCTCTATAGATAGATCAAGATGTATTCCAAGTTATTTTTAACAAACAAAATCCAGACAACTCTGGACACAAGACTGTCCAAGATATTTAACCTGCCTGAAATGACTTTCATGACATTGACAGTATTTTAATTATGAAATCTAAACTTCTAATCAGTAAATAATGTTTAACCAACTGCTTCTAAAACATGCAAGATTTTCAAATTTATATCTCTCTACACATATACACACACAACTTACATATATATATATATACACACAGTATACATGTTCAATTAGAACTGATCAGATTACTTGTCTTTCAAGGCAGGTGTATGTAATACACTTAATCTATGTTAAAAAGAAAAGTTAAAACAACTTTGGGATTTACTTATAATTTTCACATAATTTCTATCCTCAGTTATTGGATTAGAACAAAACTAGGATATTGCCATTCAGGGAAACGTTTTTATTTACATATATGCATGAAACTGTATAGAAGAAAAGCTTCAGGTTATTTCACTCTGCTTACAAAGTAGCACCTCACATGCATCACTTGAGCTTTGTGGGAATGAATGAGCAATATATTGTATCTGATCACTGGGGATCACATTCACGGTATTTGGTTGGTCATCCCTAGACCTGTTTTCCATATGTTCTGAGCACACCATTTGCCATGCAGCGTGGCTCAGGTTGTCACCTTCTAAGCTGTAGCTCTGGAAGTTTGCACTGTTTTCCTTTCTTCACTCACCTGTTCTGTTTAGAAAAAACTTGAAGATCTCAGAGGAGCTAATACAGACTTCTCTGTATTTTTCTATAAAGATGAAAATGAGCCAGAGCGAGAAAGAATTTCAGCAAAATAAATCTTTATGGCTGCCTCTCCCGGCACAAAGGTGTAATTTGTCATTTTGTGTTCAGCTCTTTAGTATGCTTGTTTCTACACATTTCTTTGTATTGCAGGCTTGTCTACTGCATCAGACTGTAATGTATCATATTTTGCAGTTACATTTACTTACATTTCCTTGTTTGGAGTTGTATCATACCTTTCCTACTAGCACAAGTGATTGGGCCTAACTGACTCTTCAATTGTCCAGTTATTCTGTTTTGACTTTTTTTCTGTGAGCTCTGATAATGTGTGTATGACAGAAGTGGCCCTTTTCATTGCTCTTAGTATTGTCACGTTAAACCTGATTCTGAAACCAGTTTGTCACCTAAGTACAGACAAAACATCGTGCAACACGTGCAACACAAACAGATGCCAAATTTCAGACTTGAATGTTCGTGTCAGGCTTGCTAGCCAACAGTACTGAAACATCTGTGAGTGCTAGACTTCTTTAGACCCATGATTATTGAATAAACTTGGGAAGAGTGAAGGGGGAAGGGAGAATCCAATGAGTATATACAGCAAGTTTTTTGGCTTGGTGTTATAAAAGTGATTCTAACAATGTTCTCTCAACCTGCTGAGGGCCTTGTAAGTTCATTATCAACATAATTTATTTTAATGCCCTTCATGGGAAAGAGGAACATCACTGATGTGTAACAGAAACTGTGATTATCATGTTTTCCTACAAAATATTTCTACAGCCAAGGTGGAAAGAATATTGCTGAAGTATATTTAGACTTAACGCTACATATATTGCTTAAACTTCAGAGGAACTTAAAACATAGTGGTTGCAGAGGAAATTCAGATTTTACCTTTCCTCCCAATCAGCTTAAACAAAACTGTTTCAATATTTTTTAAAAACAATAATTCATAGCTCTTTCTGCCAGTCTGGAGACAATGAAGACTTTAAAGCTGTAAAGAGGGTTTGTTATTTTTTTTTTTAATAGTGTGAATCTAGAACAGCATTAGTAAAAGCCGAATATAGAGAACAGAACATCTTTCAAGCAGGCTCTGAGCAAAAATTCTGGAGCTGAAAAAAGTCTGCTTTCCAGTCTTGGTGGGGTCTTGTTCTCTCATGTCTTATGCTTAATCTCTCTGCATAGATTCCCTGAATACTGGTACAGGTGTAGATTTTCATTTATATAAATGGGAACAGAATTTGGCTTTTCACTCCAGTTTAAATTGGTGGAAACCCTGAACTGTGCTGTTATTAGTGTTTAGGAGAATTGCTTGAGGTTGATTTAAGAGTAATAAAAGTAAGTAGAGTTTGATCCAAAGTTTGGTAAGTGGTTTGTACCACTTGTGTGGTGTGGATGAAAGGCCAATAAGGGTTAAGAAGATAGAAGTCCCAAATTCTCCTTCATTTTACCTCGGATAAATCTGAGCTCAGGCCTCCAGAGGTGAAAGGCTAGCACATTAACCAGGACCTTAAATGTGTGCTCCAGCACACAAACCTGCAGTATCTTTTGAAATCTATGCAGGTTTCTCCTGCCTGCTGTGCGTAATTTCAGAATACGCTGTCACCATTAAAGAAAAAAAACAACTTTGTTCTTTCATCTGTGCACCCCACGGCACTGATTGGGGGAATCAGTCCCCAGGCTCCCCTAAAATTTGTGATCTTTGGCTCCTGCTGTAAATTGAATCCGTGCTGTGCCTCCTGACATGTGAACTGGGTAAAATCCATTCTGAAGTCTTTTAAAACCTGGCATTAACCCTGTGGCATCCTCTTAAGTGCTGATGTTTTCTCATTATATTATTTACTGGGAAGAACTTGCCTTTAAAACTTTAGCAGCATTTCAAGCTAACTTGTTAAAATCTCAGTATTAAATGCTATAGTGCGCTTTGAATTTCTCCTGAGACCTGATGTTGGGAAAAGTGAGTTCAATTAGTCATGAGTGAGGTGAGTGCCTCACTACTGTGCAAATTGCTTTGGGACCATTTGGCCCATGTCTACTCATGATCCTCCCCCCCATAAATGCAGATGTGTAAAGTAGTCAATTTTTTGTTTAAGCTTATCTTGGACTGATTATCTGAGACCCTCAAAAGTTTTTGGGTTTTTTTTTGGTTTGGGTTTTTTTTTTTTTTTTTGGGGGGGTGGTTGCTTCAGTGCCATGTAATAAAAAGACTATTAAATTTTTCAGATTTTTTCCCTCTGTTCTTTTATAGGGAAAGTAATAATGTCTTTCATACACATATGTGTGTCTCTTTACATCTATGCTATATGACTTGGTTCACTGCCCGTTGAAAAGAATTGGCCTTTGGGATTAAAACATAGTAATGTTTTACTCAAGAGTTTGGGACAGGAAGTCAAAGTGAATAAGTATTTGAAAACTTCAGGGATTTTTAAGTAGCCAGAACTTAATTCCAAAGAGAACACAGCTTTGGACAAAATAGCAAAACCAATACAAATTCTTTAATGACAGAAATGAGCTGCAACCCCAGTGTTAGATCTTAACAGTATTGGTTGGTGGAGTACCCGTGCACTATAAAATCATAATAAAAGGGATTTATTTGAACTGATGGTCTTGAATGCTGGCAGATGCTGCTTGCTTTTGTGCAAAGGACTAATGGTGAAAATGGCCTCTTGTTCTTGAAGCACTCACTCACTTTGGTTCTGTTTTTAAATGAAGACCTGAGCTTTCCTTCAAGAAAGCCTTGCTCAAACCAACTGAACCCTCACCAGAGGAAGATTTTGGGAAGATTTTGAGAACTTACCGAAGTTACATGTTTTCTTCTCCCATCTCCACACTGATGTTTATGTGGATATCTGGCATACAGTTTAGTTGGTAGCAACTGATAAAGCATAATAATGTTTGTTGTTGTGTACTAAAAGGGAGGTGAAACTATATTTCACTTTTCCTTTGAGTAAAAGGCTGGTAATACAGGACTTGTCAAGAGCCTTTCCTGTGTTTGATAGCTTTATCACAGCCCCAGCTCGAAAGGTTAAATGTTTTGGATTACACAGAATGTACATTATATGGAGGGCTTACTATAAATCAACAAGGCAGGTATGTTAAACACAGAAAAATATCTACAGCTGTTCTCTTACTCATCCTGCTTGTTATTTAACGCCGTCTCTACCCAAAGGAATATTTTTAGTTGTACTGTCAACAGTTTCAAAACAAAGAAGCAACTACAACTGGCAAATGAGGAACCCAGCTGGTGCTGTGTTTAGGCTCCCAATGAATATACTCTAATCCTGACACCTGCAAGCTATTTAATCAGGATTTACAATTGAACATGAAGGATGAGAGGTCCAGAGGGCTGTGTTCTTGGTGTTTTGATTGCAAATGATGGAGAAAAACTTTGTTATCGGATGTTGTAGTTATTTGAAGTTTGGTGCCCTCTAACCCATGGGGGACCAAGAATCATTTATCACTTCACAGCAAAAGCCAAAAAAAAGCCACTATGGCTTACACACCAGCATTCTGCTTTAGCTTTTCCTGTATTCCAGTGTAAACACGCCTTGGATTTACGAACAATGAAAAACAATTTCCAGCAGGCACATGGAAAGGAGAAGTTATAAGGAAAGTATGCATTATCCATTCCATGTCAAACTGAAAAGATCACTTTATTTTCCTTAGCACCCATAATGTACATAATGATGAAATGTATCATAAAAATGAGCAGAAAGAATGTGAAGGAAATTGAATAAAACAAGTTTTGGATTGGGTTTGATTTTTTTTTAAGAAAAGACCCTTTTCCACAGTGGGATTTTGAATCTCAGGCTGGCATTGTCAAGGGTGAATGAGTGCCTTCTTTAAGGTCTTCACTACTCCTTCTAAAACCCTCTCTTTCCCTGAAAACATGACATAACATAAAGAAATTAAAAATTTCACTATACCATCTTGTAACAAGCTCCGATATTACATTATGTGGCTATATCTGTTTATTTATTTGTTGAAGGTTTCTAAGTACTTGTAGCTGAGTTCATGACAAACATTCTGGCAGTAGCATTAGTTTATGTACATGGGGTGTGTATGTGGGGGGCAGTTTGCTTTTCTCTTTGTGTTGTACTGTCAACAGCATAGTTCTGAACAAGCAGGGTGCGGTGTAATTGACACCCTACAAAAAGTGGTTAATCAGCTGTCTGAAGCTGTTAGGTAACAATGCTATTGCCTCTGGGTCTGATCAGATGATGTAATGCCTCTAAGTTATTTTTTGTTGATTGAGGCTATTGTGTAACTAAATATCCCGCAGAGAGTTTGTATGGTTACAGTCACAGAGTAAGTCAGAATTTATTTCTAACTTGCTTATGCTGTTTTATTTTGTTCTTAATTTAAAAGGGGAGGAAAAGCATTTGTTACTTTTCAAGGGAAATAACTAATGAGAACAGCAAAAAGAAAAAAAAAAAAAGACCTCTCAAAGCAGTCATGATGGATTCTTTAATCAGCTGGAAGCAGACTGGAGCAGAGAGCTTTCCTCCAGAGCATCTTTTATTCTGGACTGCTACAGGTAGTGCTGGCCAGGATGATTCAATAAAGGTTCTTGTGCTGTATGAGCCCTCTCCAGCAGACCTGTCCTGTGCTGCCCAGCAGGTAGTCTTTTGGGCTTTAAAGTTTTGCTTCACAATATTGACTATACACAGGAAGCTAATCTAGGGTCTCCTTAAACTCCTAGTTATAACTGCAGAAACAAATACTTTGGCAGAATGACAACACTGCCCCTTTCTAGACCAAAAACTGTCATCCCTTGGCATGTGGGTGGATGATTTCACTGATACAGTACTAATGATACAGGATCTTCAGTACTTGAACTGTTGCACTGAAAATTGCTCCCTGAATTCTTCCTCAGCTTTATTTATGTGTTTAGGCTTTGCAGTTTATTTCCACATTTCTTTGAACAAGAGGTGGTTTTATCTACAAGTACTCTCTCAACATCTTCCCTCTAGTCCAGGAATCAGATATTGGTGCCATCAACCAAATATTTATTGTGGTGAACCCTCTGATTACAAGAAGTGCATCTTTCCTGAGGACCTACCAGCTTTGTGGACTTGCACATAGCTGGTTATTCTCTTAAGGAATGACCAGCTATGCCAGACTCATGCCAGCTCAGTTCTCTCTGGAGAATCTCCATTACAATCCCTCTGGTGTCCTTTGGTACCCACTACAACTGGACCTTGTCTGTCATATCCACTTCCTTCATCATGTACATTGCATGCAGCCATTGTGCTTTTCTGTTGTTTAATTGCCACAATTTAATTGCTACCCCCAACCCTGTCAGATAAATATAATACTGTCAAGCAACTTCTGCAAATAACTTTTTCATGGGGAGTTATGCATGCCATTGTTTCTATGGATAAAGGAAACAATGCTCAGTTCTGTCTAGGGAACCATAATGTGAAGATACAATAAAGTCACACATTGTCTTCGTGTTGCAGCTTTGCAGGGTGAACAGGTTACTGCCCAGGGGCTCTCTTCTGTTTCTTTTCCCACTCTCTAGAGATCTGCCACAATAACTGTGTGCTCTGTAGGCTGTCTGAGAAAACAATTATGCATATATTGTTAAAGAATTTAATCTAACCTAGTCACTTAATTGCACTAGATTAAGAAGCAAGTAGTGGTGCTGTGATGCTGGATAAGCTGTGAAGCAGCTGGTACCAGTAACCTCTTCACTTAAATCAGCTGCAGCCAGAACAAGACTGCTGACTCCTGTATCTCTTGGCACTGGAGTAATAGCACTCATGTTGACTTTTTGCACCCTTGAACTCTCATCCTCTTCATCATGTCTGTGAGATCAGATACAAAATGTCTTTCAAGGCCATTTGAGTAAAGAATAGCATTCTTATTCCTAAAGCTGCATTTCTACAGTTGCTTTGCCTTGCTGGGAGCAGCAAGCGATGTTATTGCCTACAGTTCTGCTTCCTTAAGGGGCTACATGAGGAATAGTATTCATGCTAAGAAGTTGCCACGCAGGTTAGTGAAGAAATGTGGAAAAAAAAAATGAATGGAGAAGTGAGAAAAGAGTGGTTAATCACATAGAAAGCGTGGGGAAATAGCAGAACTGCAGCACATCTGACAGACAAGGAACCTAAATGACGCGCACTTTACCAAGAAGCTAAAACTTAATCTTGTTTCAAATATTTGCTTTTAATACTCCTTTTTGGTAAAATAGAAAATTTTTTGACCCATCTTTTCTGTAGCTAAAAGGAACATCTAGTTCCACTAGAGCTCTGTGGAAAAATATCAGTGAGGCAGTCAGTGCATCGATAGATTGACCTTCATGCTTGAAATCTTGTCTGTCCTTCTCAGCTGTATCATTCCATCTGATAAGGGGTATCACTTCATTCCAGGAGTGCTGCCTTGTTCACCACAGTTAACAGAAACATTTGAAATAGTATCTACTTTGATGGAGTTGTAAGATATTTCTTGCTGGCTGCAGTGTTCCAGCAGATTGTACATACACCTCAGAAAAGTACTTTGGGAGTAATTTGTGTTAGTTCTTGGGCAAATGTGTCAGAGAAACTGTGCCTGCTTACAAAGGCAAGCCTTTATAAATTATCCTGTTTCCCAGGGGTCTGCTGTTTGGCTGCTGGAAGGCTTGATGCAATGATCATTACTCCTGGGCTCAGGTTTGGAGATGCAAGGATGTTATGCTGTTGCTTTCTCAAGTCCTACAAAGGAGGAGAAGTCTTTGCTGTTTGACTTAGTTAATGTGCTGCAGTAGTGCATAAAATAAGAATATCTATCAAAGGCTCAGCAAAACACTGGGTTTATCAATCACGTTCTCCATTGTAATAACTTAGCTCTTTGGTATGTAGATACACCTTTTCTTTTTGAATAACACTTTGGAAAATATAAATCATGGTGGTGAAGTGTGTTTCACACCACATCCTGCTTGAAGTCATAACGTGTTTTAATGTGGAGTTTCAGATTTAGTATTATGGACCGGCACATCAGTTCATATTTTTAGTTGCTCAAATATATTGACAAGCTGACGCGTAAGGAATAAGCCCCATTCTGCTTAACTAAGGGTTGTTAGTTTCTGCCTATTTCAGCATACGAAAATGAACTTGGCTTTTTCTTTTGAACTCTGTCTTTAGAAGTTCAGAGTGGGGAAGTACAGTGTTTATTCAAGAAAGCTGTGAATCTATGTACCTCAGCCAGATTATCACTTTGCAACATTGACAGGTAGTTAACAAAACAAATGGCTTAGACAGCAAAGAATGAGCTGGGTTCTGCAGTTTCATCTTCACAACCAGACCTGTCTAATGATAGAATCTGTTAGTTTTGTGAAAGTGGTGACTTTGTCCTTCAGATTATTTTTTCAAACATGAAATACGGATGGTGCTTGAGCCATCAAGTGTTCAATTGGGTGACTTTAATAAAAGAGTTGAGATATTTTACTCACAAGTGTTCCCTATTGACAAGTGTCTCTCTGGCAAGAATCTGTTCTGTTTTGTATAAATCCGAGAAAGATTTTGAAAGATAAGGTCCAAATTACTGAAGAGAAAAATAAACCTAAGGAAACAGTTTTATTGTGGCACATTAAAAAATATAATGCAGAGTTACTCCAAGACAAAAAAAACCTCATGGCAGATCAAGTAGTGCTGCTGGGACAATTCAAATGCTTGAAGTGTTATGAGGAGCACTTTTATGAAGGGATTGTAATGTTTAAGTATTACTCAAATTACAATTTCTTTTGGCAATGACATAGCAATGCTTATGATCATAAGTTGTATAGAGCCACAATTACCTTTATCTATTTCCTAATTCTAACAGGAAGTGAGATATCAGTATAAGTTACTTTGGGAATAAGAATTTCTCAAGCACTATTAAGATTGCATGTGCATACTACATAGTTTCATGTTTCAGAAAGTAAATTATATAAGCTGTTGCCTTCACAAAATACTGTATCTGTCCTCTAATTGCATGCTAACAAAATAAAATAAACCCAGGCAGAACTTCAATTTGTACTAGTTAGGTACAAAGTTATGATTCAGTCAACAGACAAATAAATACATTCATCACATGGGATAAGTATTTGCATAGCCAGTATAAAGTACAAATGTTTTGGCTAGTGATTTTCCATCCCCAGATAACTGGATATTTAAAGTAGAACTGTTAGGACAGGTGTGTGCATACACACCTCTCCCGCTTTCTTGTTCACAGAATTCCATGTAGATATTTTCTCTGCATTAGAATAATACCACCAGGAAAAAGCATTTTCTACATTTTGTCCTCCCTGCTTTTCTCTTCCAAAGTGAGAAGAGAAAGGAAAGAGAAATAAGAGTAAAAACCCAAATGTCAGAATATTTTTAATACAAATTTTAAATTAATTATTAAAAAGAAATTAACTTTTTTCTTTGACACCAGAATAATTTGAAAATTTCAAAATCCATTTAAAGTATTTTTTTGGTTTTTTCCAATAATTTTTTTTACTGGTCTTTCAATATGTCCTTTAAAACCTTTTCAAGCTCCATGGGACTAGAATGAGTGTCAAGTTATTCTGTGTTCTCCTATCATTCCACATCAGATGGGAAAATTCACGATAAGGCCTTCCAGAAATTATTATGGCTTTCTGTGCTTCAGATCTTGAGTAATTATTTCAAAGCATCTTGCAGGGTCCTACTTTGTAGAAAATGTATACTGCACATTTCCTAAGAATCTGATTTGGTTTTGTGATTGTGGTTGAAAACTTGACCTGAAGATAGGTTTTGATTAAAACATGAATTTTATTGATGTTGCTTCTCTGTATATTTGAAATGCCTGAAGTTAATCCATACGTTCCACTTGCCAGCCACATAAATTACAAAGGAAAACAACAATTTGATTTGAAGGCCTTTTCCCTCTCATGATATTTTTGATTAAAGGTTATTGTGGTTTAGCAGGTCACTGGCAGATCCAAAGACAACACACTTTCCACAAGTACTGATAGCTGTAAAGCTTGTTTGTAACACAAATATTCTGGTACAACCTCATTAATATCATTGAGGTATTTTTGGGGACAGAATGATCTGGATTGGATCATACAGAGAATGCAAAAGAAAAACACAAGTTTCATAAAAAGCACTTAATATATATGGATAGAATTCATGCAGGTGCAGGTATACAGACAAAATTGAAATAGAGGGTAGGTAAACACTGCTGTTTTGCCTGTAGCAGGTTGGATTGCAGATGCCAGCTGCAGTTTTCATGGGTTTCTTTTTTTGTTAAAATTGTAATGGTAATAGATTTCTTCTGCTACATCATGGAGCTAGTATTTTGATGGACAAATGAGGAAGAATCTCTAGTAGATTGCATTTCTACAGTGCAAAAAAATACTTATGAATATGAAATGGCAAAGAGAAAAAATTGTACATGAGTATTTTCCAATGGTTAACATGGATAAAATGGATATGAGGAAACCAGAGGAAGACCAAGTACATTTGGTTTTAACTTTTACTAATGTGTGGTTAGATGACTTTTTCTTTGTTTGTTCCTCTGTTGCTTGAGTACATTCAGGACTGTCAACATGGAGTCAATTTTTAAAAATTTTCCTTACGACACCTAATGTAAAAAGCTGAAGAAAAATGTGAGCTAGTTTCCAAAATGGCTGGGCCTGTACCTTTTAAGTAACTGTACTCAATACAACTTGTCCTGTTTAGATGTGATGTCTTGCAAATTAGTAGTCTCTGATTACTGGGATTCAACAGATTTCTTTATGTTTGGGGGATTTTTTAGAACATTTTAAAAGGATTATTTATTACCTGAGCTATTAGGACATGGGGAAAAAAACCCAGGATGAATAAGCTATTTGTTAATCATCTCAATAGCATGGGAATCTAAACAAATGTTACATATGCTTGCAAGCAAATGGTCAGTGTCTGAACCATGTGTTTCACTAGTGAACTTCTGGCTCTTTGGTGATGTTCTTTCATGTGCCTGCCGAGGACATGACTATGCCAGCATTTCTTCTAAAGATGTTAACTGAAAAGCAGCATGATACTGAAGAGAAGTTGTCAATGCTGCAATTGAAAGTATTCTTCATTACTCTAATGTCATTTAAAAAGTAACTTGTTTCATGAGAAGAAATGAAAGTGTTAGGCCATATTGATCGGCATCCCATACTTCATGGCATTGTTCCCGTAGAACCTGGGTTTCACCACAAGTGGTGCTCAGCTGCACCATGGCTTTAAAGAGGATTTGTGCTTCTAGTTTTGCATCCTGTTATGAAATGAACACCAACTTTTAATTGGGGGAAGCAACTAAGATTGGCTTTGTTGTGTTACTTCTTATAATGCAATTAGGATGTGCAGTGCCATATCTCAGTGTGTCAGGGAAGGGCTGGAGAGCTGGCTTCTGAAACACTTCGCTCCCAGCTGTGAGCAATAGTAGCTGTAGTGCCAGCAGGAGAGCTTTTACAATGCAGTGATCAGCAGCAGTTTCTGCAATTCATTCTTTGGTATATCTTCCCCTGTCATTGCAATCTTCCCCCAAGAAGATACAATCTGTCATAGCCAATAGCATGAACTGCAGCTCTATGAAAATTACAGCCCAGTCTGAGAAAGCTTGTGCAATGCTCTGGGCCCCTGGCTAGCACTGAGCTGCTGCCTGGCTCCTCATGGTTTCCCTGCTGATGTGCCAGACTGGTTTGATGCGAGCTCCTCTTGGCAAGTTTCTGCAGCCTGCAGTCCCACAGTGCTGTTGTAAGGCAGACATGGCATGGTTGGGACAGGATAGAGAGGAATCCAGAGTGATCTTGAAGTCCAGCAGTGGCTGTGAGAAGAATACTTGTGTGCTCTTTGGCCTCACACATAGTTAATAAATGAATCTGCAAAACTCTTTCCAAGATTTATGTGAATAACAGGGTAGAGAGCCTTTCCACAGATAAAAATGATTTTATCAGGTTTTATGTCAAAAGTCCTCAAAAAACATTGTAAGTGCTTGATGCTGAAGAACAGTTACCAGAACTGTCACTGTGGTAAAGACTGGAAAGCAGGGCCGTGTCTATCACCAAAATGAGAAATAGAACTAGAAAATGCTATTCATGACTGATATTATGAATAATTCTGAATCCTGAATTTTCCATTTCTTTCTGAAGAGCCTTTAGAATAGGGTAGGAGTAAAATGTATGCATTTCTCTAAAAAGGGTTCTTGAAAAGCCTACACACATACCAAAGAGTGACAAGTCAAACCTCATTTCTCCTTGTAGGTTTTGTATGGTTTTGGTGGGCAGTCTAGGTGGAATATTACTAGTATCAAGTTCACAGGATAGCTGAAGAGCAGTGAAGGAATACAGTAAGATTTCCTACTGTGTTGTGTAGAACTTCTCCCACAAGCTTCTTTTTTTCTGATGTTTATCCCACTTAAAGTAAATAGCATACCTGGAGGGCAGGGCTGAGATGACATGTGCTTGGGTTGCTGGCTACACCAAACACAGCTGTTGCTGTTTGCAGACAACTTGGCCCCACACCCCTATTCAGCATGTAGTCTGGAGGTGATGAGAAACTGCTGAGATCCCTGCTGAGGAACAGAGGAAAGTAGCATCTTCTGCTTCACAGCTTTTATCTAAAAACAAGTTAATCAATATGCTAAACACTGATAGCAAAATACACTTACTTAGACTGATGTTCTGAGGAGATCTGGAAAGGCACCATTTGTCCACAACAAAGCTTTGTCAAAGGAAAAATTATCTGGAAGGGATGGAAGGAACAAGAAACTGAAAATATATTTATATCTTTGCTTGAGGATTAGGAGATGTAAAATAGTGATGACTGCAGAAAAAGCACATCCCCACTGACACTTCCAAATATCTCTACCACAGTTCAGTAAAATAAGCAGACAATAATGGCTAGAGAAATTGTTCTTCATTTTTGCATTGAAATGATCATAGGAATTATCCTGTTTTGGAACTTAGAAGAATGAATCCAGTAGTTCTACTGTTTTTTTTTTTTCTTTTTCATAATACTTCTAGCTCTGAGTGGCTTAATAAGCTTAGAAGTTTGTGCAGTAGCTCTCATTTGGGGTAAAAGGGTTACTCTAAACTTAGCAGGGATTGTGTTTGCAACAAGTTACAGTGTTGTGCCCAAAAGGAGAAAGTGGTAGAATTGTCAGAGCTGCTATTTTGCTAGCATGGATAATTTCCATTATTACAGATCAATTATGACTTTCTCTGTCATGCTCTGTTATATTCATAAGTTAATGCACATTTTTACCCTAATCTGTGTGACTAATAATCATTCTCAAGGTTGTCCATTTGGGCTGCACATGTAATACTTTCTGAGGTATGATTGATCCTTCTTTTACTCTCACTTTTGTTCCTGATAACCAATCCATTTCTTTTAATTCTTTTTGAGGATTTGATATGAACAGGTTTTGAAAAACTGTGACTGAGAGGCGATAACTACTATGGATGCTATTTATTAAAGTGTAATTAAGGTTGGGTATAATTTTTGTGTTGCCTTGCACTTACCCACACTGAATTTCTCCTGTTATTTTTTTTTCTTCATTCAGTGTCATGTCAAAAATAGTTCTTGCAGCTTTTCATAGTTATTTTTCATTTTCTTTAGGTGGAATTCTGCACGTGCCCCTTCTCTGCATCATTTGGGAACAGGTTGAATGCTACTGGTCTCAGCTGAGTGGGACCAGCTTCTGCTGTAACTTGCGGTGCAAAATGACCATTTAATATGTACTTTTTGCTTTATCGCTTTTAAAAGAAGGAATCCTCTGTCTTTTTACATGACAGCTAAGAATCCTGAGGAGGATTTTCTAATGCCTTGTGAAAAGTTCTTGGTTTGATTTCAATAGAAATCAAACAAGAGTCAGCTTGTTCATCCTTCTATCATTTTTATCTGTCCATACCATTCTATTGCCTCTTAAGAGTGACAAATCCCTTGCTCAGTATTTTTACTTTTCTTTAGAAAGGCTTGCTAATCTGATTTATCTCCTACCTCTTTAAAGCTGACCACAATACCACTTTAATCCTTGATGAGCTGTCGCTCCGTCATGTGTCCTCTCCTGAAGAGAATCTATGTAGGATTTCCAGGATAGGTAAACAAGGGCAGGATGGAAATACTTAAATGTGAAGCAGTTTGTCTGATCCTATTGGAAGATGATCTCTGGGGTTTCCTTTTCCTGTGGGATCCAGTGTGTTCGGTTGAGTTCCATATACTTAAAGCCAACCTAAATGCATTAGTGATGGTAGTAACTCTTGAGACTATGCTCTTAATTTACTACTATGTTCATTAGTTTGGGACTGCTTATTTATACTTGAGTTACATCTATGCCCATCTGTATTATATATATTTGTATCATGAAATGAAGGCGTGTGAATGGGAATTATTAGAGAAGTGAGTAACTGTCAGAACTTCATACCTGGGTCAAGAAACTGTCCTTGCTTTTCTTCTGCTCCTGAAGTAACCCTTGTGATTATGAATTGGGTAGAAAATGACTTAATTTGCAGGACAAAGCTCTCCAACCATCCTTTTTCATCTGGCAGCTTTACAGGGATACTTTTCACATAGAAGCTTCAATTGTGACCCGATGGGTTTTTTAAGGTGGGAAGCTGAAGTAAGTTGTCTTGCTAGCTCTGATTTCCCTCCTGCCTTCCCCTGCCACAGGCTGCCTCCCCAGTCAGTCCTGCAGGCATTTGTTATGAGCATGTTAAACAAAAGTTGAAGTTACTGTCTCATATAGGTGCTCATTATTGTTCCTCAGGAGAAAGAAGTCTTTCTGCAGCTTAGTGAGACTCATTCCTTTTATAACAAGGCTTCTACAGAGCCACTGAAGAGATTATGAAATCTGAGGGAAAAATTACTTTGCATGGGTTCCTGTTCTGCAAATCTGTTTCAGGCTTAATTGAGAGATTTTTAGCATAGGCCCAGCATTGCACTACCGTAAATTTGGAAAACATGGACATGAACCCAGGTTTCATTTTAATATTAAAGACTTTGGTCTGCTTCTGTGCATTCCATTATGATCCTCTAAGCAATTAAAAATTACAAACCCAAGTCTCTTTAAACCTGAAATATTTTTAAACCCTCCTGATGGAAAAAGCAGAATCCTTATTAGAAATTTCAGTTGTTGGGATGTAAAATGGAAGTCAGTGGATGCCAAAATTCCCTTCACGTAATGATGCATCAATGATTTTGTGGATTCATGTTCCAACTGTAGGCTATTGCATTGCCCAAAAAATAATTTGCTTTGCACTTGACTGCAGCAGTGTGACAGAAGTCTGTGCTTTCACTTGCATGTTTGTGTTTCAAGTAAAGATGGAATATGAAGCAGTCAAGGTTTGCAGTATGTTTATGTCATAGTGTCAACACAGGAGGGGAATGTCCCTCCCCAGCCACTCTATCACAAAAACTCTGCATATGGTTTGCCTGCTGCATATTTTAAAACCTCTGGAGTTCCTACCTCTGGGGTGCACAGCTCACCCTTCATTTTCACTCCCTGAGACACCCACCATGTTACTACATTTTCTTGACCAGGGCATTCACAAACTCTCAGATTTGGACCAGGTGCTAACTGGGAGAGTCACCACACTAACTGATCCTGCTCTGGCACCAGCAGCTGCTTAGGAGTAAAAGTGTGGAATAAAAGAACACACAGTGTAAAAGCCCACAATCACTAACTGTTTCACAGAAAAGGAAGGCTTTAGGAAAGGGAAGATTTTTAACCAGTAGTATCGGGAAAGTATTCCTGATGTAAAGGGAGAATTATTAAATTGTTGAGTAGTCTCCCTAGCAAGCTGATGAAGCATCTATTTGATCTGTCTGGATTGCTTAAACAATTAGAAAGTTTGCTACTGGAGGCAAACATGCAATGGTAGGCTGATAGATGCTGTGACCAAATAGATCTTTCTCTTTTTTTGCTTGACCACCAGCTTTTAAAAGGAACAGTGTCTATAAATGTTTGAATTGAAATTGGGCTTTTCCTCATCATCATAAACCTCCAGGTCTTTGTTTGATACCTTCCTTTTTTGAATAAGATTCTTGCATGCTGAAAAGTAGTTGAGAATTCACTGAAGATCTTAAAGTATATTATTTTGCTGGACACTTTAAAGAAGTTCTGTGATAAAATTACTATAGAACGCTTATCAGAGGCTAGAGGAATGCAGCTGAGTGGGTTTAGTTTGCCCTATTACTATGGATATGCCATCTGTATGACATAGAACCACTTTACTGGTGAATGCTTGCTCTTAGGAAGAAAAGAGTGCAGGGAAACCCTGATTATGAGACCACCATAACCTAATCTGTCTCCTTTCCCTAAGTTTGTGGTTAAAATCTGTTGGCATATGGCCCAAAATATATTGCCTCTCTTACAGCAGAGCAAAAGTATGCAAAAGTATTTCCTCTAACAATCAAAGCTTCAGTGCAAAAGTAGTGACCCAAATTAACTGTTTGGAAGAAAAAGGTTAAAGGTGTTTTAAAAAAGCATTCCTGACCAAACTGAAATAAATCAGCAAACTTCACCCACACATCCTCCAAACCTGCAATCAGCAATAATTTTATAGAAATAAAACAAATGGATTGCCACATTCCTCCATGTCTATTACACTTCTGTCTTCATTGCAGAAATTACTCAGAAATGAAAAGTTGGAAGGAAACTTGGCTGTTGGTAGTAGTTTTATCACTTGTATTACAGCAAATATACTCTCTACAGAAATTTCTGGGATGCACTGTTTCTGGTTCTACTAAGCATGCTGAAGTTCTTCATATGAAAACTCTGAAGTATTTTCTGTACATAGTAGTAATGAATGAATCCTTTGGATAAGTGTATTAGAGCTTCAGTTATGCCTGCGAATTTTAGCCTTCATTCTAGAAAGGAGCTTGTTGAATAGAAGCACCTTAACAGGCATGTAAACTGTGTTTCATTTAAGGTTAAGGTACTCTCTGGAATCGGGGTTTACTTTTAAATAGATTTCTACATGGCCTATTTGGATAAAAAGATCAGTGTTTAGCTACGAAACAAGTAAGAAATGGAAAAAAGCCCACCACCACATTTAGTTCTTAGTGTTGTAAGATATCAGATGTGGAGTAAAATTTTAGTTATAGCAGAATTAGATATGCTGACTCTCACTTCAAGTTTATAGGAAAAGGATGAAGTCAGAAACTTCTAATTCAAATCATAAAGAAAACAGTACCTGTTCTTTACAATTATTTGCTAGGAAGGGAAAAGAACTACTTGAGACTTGTCCAGAAGTAGGGTTGTGAAGTAGAAGTCAGTTGGACTGTGCTAGGGTTTGTGTTTTAATAAAAGTTGTATGTGAAATGGGAGATTATTTGTGTAGTGTTTTGTGTGAGATTTTGTTGTCCTTCAACTTCTTTGGCTTGGGGCTATATCTGGCTTGGAGGAAACTGCATTGGAAGATCTCTAGCCTGTAGCAATGTCTTATCAGTTTTGACAGTAGACAGTTGGTGGCTGGTGGAGCATGTGGTAAACACCAGGGAGAATTTAGAAACTGAGAGTGCATGACAGGAGAGGTGACATTTATTAGGAAGGAACCAAGTTATGTACAATCAGTTCTGTCATAATAGAAGGATTATTATGTGTTGTAGGAAATACTTAAATCAAGAAATAGAAAGAGCTTGGAAGGTATTGTTGAAGAGTTTATTGTGCTCTGAGAACTGAGGAACATGGGAAAGAGCCTTCTCCCATGCAGGACTGTTCAATAAACATATTTTTTCCCTAACATTGTGTTATGAAATGGGAAATGCTTTTAAGTAAACTACTGAATGGAGTACACCAGTGCTTTTATTTTCAAAGCAAATAAAAACATTAATTTGGGAGGGACATTGTAACATACTCTTCTTTCTCATAAAAAGCAGAAACTTCATTATACTGGTTGAAAACACAGACAATGGCAATGTAAACACACTAGAAATGCAACATTTCAGCTTGACACCTTAGAGATAGTTTGACACTTTGGCAGCTTTGTGTTCTATGCCACTGCTACCTTCCTGTAAGTCATTTCTCTGAGCAGCAAATTGTTAACATTATCTTTTGGCTCCTAGTGCAGAAATAATGGCTGAGACTGGCCCACAGTGTAATGTAGTGATTCCTGATAGAAGCAGAACCAAAGGAAAGTGTTACTATTGATCTATTGATTCTGCAATATTTGTGCTGTGCCCAGCCAGGTGCTGTGCTCTGTGGGGCCCTGGACTGGTGATGCTCAGCACAGTGAAGGCCCATTGTGTCTCTGCTGTCTCAGCCCAAGAGATCATGGCTCCATGTCTGGCAATGGGGAGATGCTAGAAGTGGGTAGTAGATTCTGTCCCCTTTCCCCACTTCTGCTGATCCTGTGCATCCCTCTTTTTCCTGAAGGCTTGGGGTGGGATAAGGTGCTGCTGCTCACCTGAGGACAACTGATAGCAGAGAGTGATAATCTGCATTCATGCCCTACAAAGAGTATGAGAGAAGGGAAGATGACTCCCTGGGGGCACTACCAGGAAAAGGCCCCAAGGGAAGGTTCAGTCTCTCAGTAAGGCAAGTTTGGCTGGGACAAGCATCTCTCACAGAACAGAAATCCTGTTCTGTCTTTCATGCCCACTAATATTTCTCTACATTGGTTATTAGCATTGATATTCATGTTAACACCATTATTCTTCCTGTAGTGAAAATCATAGCTGCATCAAATGGAACAAACATCAAAGAGCATAATGGAGTCTATACAAAAACATTCACTTCCTTAAATTGATACCCCATGTATATTGCAGTAAGGAAAGAATTTGATTATTAATGATTTTACTTCTTCAGTATTTGGATTCTCCTGGGAGAATCTCAATTACATTTCAATTTGATAAAAATAACTTGTGAGAAAAGCTATTCTTTCAAAAGTTGCTATAAGGAGTCCTCAGAATTGATGCTAATTATTTTTTGGTCAAACATATACTGTATCCCTGGTATAAATTGCTGAAATACATACTGAGAAGTGTTGTTTAGTGTGTCAGCCATACTTGGAATATTGAGCAATGTGGTAATGTGGTGCTATTTGACACTGTGACCTTTACTCAAAAATAAATGCACATGGCTTTTTACATGCCACAATTAAGACTATTTAAGTTGTTTTCCTAGGTTCTTCTATGTATCAAAACTTAAGAGTAAATTAATTGTGGTTTCCCTCTCATTCCCTCATCTCCCAGCCACATATAATGCAGAACACTGAGTTTAGAAACTCCAGCTGTTTATATTCTGAAAAATGCTCATCAGTCAGAAGACAGCAGGGATTTGGCATTTCCCTTTTATTAATATACCTTTTATAGGGAGGAACAGCAGCTGTAACTGAAAAAAAGGCCATGTGAAATATAAATGATAAGGGGAGGGATAGATGGCAACTCTTAAGAGACAGAGATGGAACAACTGGAGGAAGCACATGCAACAAACTGCATCCCTTTAGGTATTCTCCACTTTCACCAGGCTTTTTCTTAGTGTCTTCCCTACATTTCCCCAAGATTTCATCTGTATTGTTGGCATGAAGCATTAAAAACCATCCCTATTCCCCCAAAATAAAAGCAAATTCACAATAGGTGCAGTGACACAAAGGCACCATTCTTGATAGAAGTACCTTAAGCTTTGGCTGCAAAATATAAACATAACTGAAATAATTATGGAATGCAATTGTGAAATGAGGTGATACTCAAACTCATAAAATTCCCACAAGATTCATATCCTTTAGATTTTTTTAATCTATCTGGATAAGAAAAACAGTCAGTGTGAATGTGTTCTGTTTTTAGTGCTTATTTTAGACAGGCAGTCGATGAGAATGCAGTAACAAGGATGAAAAATGCTGTAATAGATTAATTAATTAATGCTGTAAATATCTTGCATTGCAACAGAGGTCACATCTAGCCATGATGGCAACAAACTCCAGTAAAAGGCTGTTTCATATGTATGATGTGATTATAACATGTAAAATAAATTTGACTCCCAGCATTCTTGAACCAAACTGTTTAATGGTTTGCATTGTAACAGTTGTTCCAAGTTAAACCAAACCCATGCTGGAATAATTTATATCTTATTAAGCTATTGACAACTTCTATCCCAAGATTTTCACATAATTCTGCCTTCTTTGGCTACCTTATAGGTGAGAACACCAAAGCATGACCAGAGTTATTAGCTGCAGCCTTTCACAGGGAGAGGACCTGGGTACTCATGCTACAGGAAACTGACTTTCTGGGCTAAAATTTCTGTGACTTTTCTAGTATTTTAAACACCTGTAGTTAGCAGAATCATTTAAGATTGAGCCATCCTTCATTTTTATGATGCATCAGTGGTGTTTAGGTTCTTGCAAATCAGTGTGTTGCTGTTGCTGGTTCACTCCTGTCACAAATCTGCCTGCTATTACACAGAGGTGAGTCACATCTTAAGTATCATTTTTTTAGTGGCTTTATCATACCCACACTATATCAACTAAACTTACCTATGAAGATACCTGTACAGAATATGTCCTTTTTCAGGGACTGATTCTCTTGGTAGGGTGCATTTCTTGATGCTTAGAACAGGTAAGAGTCATTTCCTCTTCTCCCTTCCATTGTAATAGTTCTACCCATCCACAGATCTCAAAGCAGAGCAATTTTTGCCTTTTCCTAGTTGTTTGTTCCTTCTTGGATTGTCTCACTTTTCTGAGACTCCAAACTCTTTTTTTAATCTCACCTTTCTCTTAACTCAAAAGTAGGAAAGAGAAGAAAACAACCAAGCCTTTGCAGCTGTAGGTTTTGTCCCATAATGGGATTTAAACTTCCTTTCCAAACTTACACATTGTGAGCTGACTTCTGCTGGTCATAGGGAAAGGTGTAAATCATTGGAATAGTTAATGACCAATACCTTTAGACTGTGATATTTATTTCTTTTATTAAGTTGCGGTATTACAGATGTACATATGAACTTTAGTTCCATTAAATGTGCTGTGATCTTATGGTAGAGGTGAGTGCCGTGAAAAATGTGAAAATGGTGGTCTTTCAAACTTCAAAATATGACTCTTTTTTCTCCTTGTCCCTTGGATAAGATGTAATGTCAGGATATATGCCCTTTAAGAATTACTTTGTCCAAATTGTTAAGGGAGTTATTTCTATTTAAGTTTATAATCAGCCTCTTTTGTGCAGCAGGGTGTTTCAAATACACGCAGTATTCATCATTAGACCTGATCTTATTGTGTGGTGTTGCTGTGCAGCAGTTCCACAATAACTGTGCTTCTGCCCCAGATGGTTTCCTTCCTCTCTGAATGGGATGAATCTTAATAAATGGCCCAAGTCTGGAAGTCTTAAAGCAGCTAACTTTTGACCAGTGATAAGTATTCCTATTGGCTATTTTAAAGCTAACTGAGATATGACCACAGTGCTCTGCAGCCACTGTAAGATATCTTGCAGCCATCAAGCTATTAGGTCCTATCAGTGTCAAAACAATTACATGCTGCAGTCTGGAAAAACACTTGCTGTCCTGTGATTGTCCCCTAAAGTACTTGTTTGGAGGTTGCTTAAGGAGGTATTCTGCTGTCTCACTGTTAAGATTTACAGCATACCATCATAAAGCTTCTCGTTCATACAGGGAATTATTATCACAATTTAGGTATGCTATATTTTTGTCTCTTTGATCCAGACATATCATAGCTGTGTTATTTTCCTTATATAGCAGTATTCTTACACTACGTATGTCTGCTGCTATCAGGATAACCACCTTGTATAAGATAAAGAATGACTGTTACTAAATAAAGAATAAGGTAGAAGAAATGGGACCAACAATAGAGCTGGTATAGAAATTGTTGCCATAGCAATCTCTTCAGATGAGCTAGAGAATGTTTAATTGCCCAGCCCATCATGGTATGGTTTATAACTTGATTACTCAACTCACAGAGGGGAAGTAGTCATGGGGCATGCCTCAGAAATCTTATTCTCATCTGGGCTCCAAATGTGAATGGCCAGATTCAGCTTGATATGATTAGGAATAGCAGAGAGGTTTTTGTCTAGACTGCAAACTCCCTTGGATAGGAACCAGGCTCTTTATTATTTGTCTCTAAACCACCTATTTTGGGTGGTGTCCCTGAGCGTGGTGCATAAATAATGACGTGGAGATAATGAAAACTAACCCAACATAAACCTGTGCATTGGTGACTGAGCAATTGAAGTTTATTGAGAGTGTTTTGCAGTCCAAGGACACTGTGCTGGCATACTGTCCTAACTTACTATGTGGTGGTTTCTTCCCTCTGTTTCTGTCACCCCCAGTCTGGCACTGTTAGATCCGTGCAGAGTGCTGCTATGGGGCTTCTTTCCTATCCTTCAGCTAATCCAGGACATCTGTCCATCTCAGATTTCATTTTCACATTTTGTTGCAGCCTAATATTTCTGATGTTAGAGGATTCTGTCACTGGTATCTAGATCCTTAATAGCATAACCTGTTGAATGTACTCCAGTGCTGCCTTCTACACTTGGCAAGCACACCATAACAAAACATCCACAATAATGTCTCTTTCCATTCCTTCTACACCTTCTCTAATATTTCCCTGGCTTATTTGTCTACAGAGAACGTGGCCATTGCAATTCTATCCAGGTGATATTATGTTCTCAGTTTCCAAGTGCATTTTGTCTCTTCGTATCCAGCGGACTGTCTTTCAATGTACATACTTTTGGGGCACAGATTATCCTTGTTTAGACTGGTACAGATTGGTTTGACACCTAGCACAGAGAGGGCCTAAATGGTGCATGTATTTTGGGAGCAGGTGTTATATAATGACAGAGAAGTGCAAATAGCATTCAGCCTTTATGTAAAATTTCAGAAAGTCTGTTCTACATGACAGTGAAGACTTGTTAGATTTATTTAGATGCAGTCTGAAAAGTTAATTGGAATGAGGCTGCTTGGCCCAGCTTGCTGACAAAGTTGAATCAGTCTCCCCATATCTACCACAATAGAACAGTAAAGAAGAGTCTAACTCTCAAATGTCAGGTGAATAATATGTCCCCAAAATAGGGCAATAGCAATTATCTATGTGGTGGTATGAGGCAGAAACAATCTCTGCAACTGATGCACATTCTGCACATCCCACAAAGTGTGGAGTACTACACCCTCCAGGGTTTCTGAACATGCTCCATTGCTGGCCACTTTGAATTTTTGTTGTTTCAGTTTTAAAAAAATCCCTGTTTGCTCTGCTTGTGAGATTTTCTAAAATCTCAACAATCAAGGTGCACCACCAAAATTGAAACTATTTTTTACATTTTTAATTCACTTTTTACATAGCATTTCTATCTTCTGGACTCTTCTTTTGTTACGTCAGTGAGTGCAAAATTCACTGTAGCACTGGGAGCAAGTCCCACCTGTGCTAAGAGCACATCTGCTCCATACCAGTTTACTGCTTTCACCACCTGCATTCATGTTACAGAGGAACATCTGGATACTATTACAATTATAGAAGGTGCAGGTTTTATTCTTGGTGCAGGATTGGACTCTGATTTCACAACCTTCCTCAAATAGTAAAGCTCATGTAAATACATCCTGTCTCATTTATAATCAACATACAATTAACATCAATAAAACATAATGGATCTTTATACTAATTATATCTTCATCATCATCAAACATAATTGAGGTTTATTAATGATGCTAAAGAGTAAAGGCTGTGAATTCAGCCCTCATCATCTGGGATAGAACTGTGCTCCTTACATCCTTTCCTCTTTTCAAGTAGCAAATTGGTTGTGGATTTCTTTATCTCATAGAGAGAGAAGAGATGGAAAGCATAAGGCTAACTGGTTCTTGCTGACTTGAGATCTGTCACACAGACAGGAGCAGACACTATTTATAATCCTTCAGAATTGTTTATAGAATATATTCCTACTCTTCCCACCCAACAAACTGTAGGAAAATGCCACTGTCCTTGATTTGAATTTGAGAGTGAGTGTTTGCATGTGCAGCTTTGTATAAATCTGTTCCACAGCCGTGGCCAGATAAGGAAACAGACTCAAGATGAATAAGTGAAAGGGGACATGGAATGGAGAAGGGAAAGTGCAAAAGTGATTTAACAAATTCCAATTGGGAAAGAATATGATGCTGTACCTGATGCATGTGCTTCCTGCATCTTTATGGCAGTATTTTAGAAATGTGAGAGACTGTTACTTTGCCAGAATAGACAAGGAAGCATGAATGTAACCACAATGTGTAATCCTTGAGGCGTTTTAGGTCATTTACAAATGTGTTCACACCATTTTATCAGTCAGGCATTGCTAAACAGGTGTGACCATTTCCTCCTGACACGTTTTCCCTGTTTCCTTCTTGTATGAGGAAACTCAGACTTTTTACTTCTGGCTATGGTTATTTTAACACATAGAGGAGATACGAGCAGTTTGTGCACTTGCTGAGTAATGGATTACTAAACCCAGCATACTATGTGTAGGCAGAAGCTAGGTTTTATATTACTTCTTGAAAGACTGTATTTCCAAAATAGTTTATCACAGCAGATGATCAATTCAGCAATATTCTATCTGTGATATTGAATCGTTGCAGAGAGAGGACATTTTTTGAAATAGCATTTTCTGGATATAAGGATCAAACCTTGAGCTTCCAGAGATGTTTGTACTCAGCTGGAGAAATGCATTATAGTTTGGCACAGATCTTCTTTTTATCGTCCATAATTTTCAACAAAGGATTTTGTTGTATGGAAGATAATGGCAGTGCATATATTCTGCTTTCAAATATGTTCACCCCTCTGAACTGTTTCAGCTGTCGTCCTCCTTCCAGGGTTTTATGAACATTATCCAGACAGCTGTCTTCCCTTCTATTCTGTATGTAATGGCAATGCTTTTTGCTAAGGTATGTACCTTTATGTAATCTAGGCCTCTCTCTTTTCCACTACTTTCTTGGATATCTTAACTTTAGTTATTGCAAAACATGGTTTGTGTTGTGCTTGTATGGAATGAGAAGAGGAAATTCTCTACTTGAAAGGCTTTATTTTTCAATTACATCAATAAGGTCTACATCATGTATATATAATAAAATATGTTATCCTTGCCTGTAAACTGTGTCTTACACTGTCATTGTTTTCATCCTTTTAAGGTTCAACTGTAAATCTTTCAGAGCCTTCACTAAATATCTTTTGGCTAATTTCTTCTGCTAAATGTCTTGCAAAAGCAGGGCAACTTCCTTAACATGACTCCACATCATCTGCCTCCCTTTTCTGCTCAGATCTTTTGATTACTTCCCCAACCTTGAAATTTGGCCTTCCGCTTGAACACTGAATATTCCTCCTCACCACATCAATCATACCTCTGAAGCACCAAACATGTATGTCAGGCTTTGGATTTGCTTTAGCCATAATCATCTTTGTGGCTCCACCTTTCCTAAGGCAGCTTCTTTGTGGCATTCCAGCCTTCCCCCCTCCAGGTTCTAGCTTATACAGAGCAGTGCTATGTTCTTTGTAGTGCAAGAGATCATAACCAAACCATCCATGTCCTCAAACAACACAAATGGTTCCCCACTCAGCTCACAGGCTGCTTCAAAAATAGAATTGCTTTATTTTAAAATTGCTTGGCTTCATCTTTGTCTCCTTTCATCTCTTCAACTAATAGAGGTTTGTTACCTGCTCTTACACTCTTCCACATTTGCCTTTTCCTTTTTTCATTTCTCTGGATGATGGATTTCCACCCATTTTAAAAGAGTCTTTCAGCGCTGATGCAAATAAAGTGATATTAATTTGCACATTTCTTTCCTATCCTTGCCTCAGATTTTCTCTAGTGGTTTTACATTTCTGAAGCCTCGGTATTTTCACAGTAACACCTATTGTTGTGAAGCACCATCTGGGATACAACTCTAATGAAAAAGGAGATACAAAATAACTTGGGTTTGGAGATACGCTGGTGAGAAACATTTGCTTAGCCATATGGAAATTGCATTTCTTTAGAGTGCAGACCTAAAGCTGAAACAGTAGGGATGTCAAGGCAACTCCCAAGAAAATTCTGAAGAACTCACACAATATCTCTTAAGTCTGTCACTTTCCTTTTTTTAATGAAGAAGTTCATTATCAAGTTAATGAGAAATGACACTTTAAACATGCTCATCTGTAGCTTTACTATGCTCCCATTTAAGGCTTTAGTAAACTGTCTAACTTTGAGAAGTGTTGAGCCAGTATTGTTGTTTTTGATAAGACCACTTTATAAATCCAGGGCAGTCATAATTAAATAATTTCTATTTCTTGTGAATTAAATAGATTATATAAATGGTGTGCATAATTGTTTCTGTGTTGGATCAAGTTTTGTGAAATCCTAATCAGAGAAAGCTTTAATGACTTTAAAAAAACCCTAAAACAAAACAAAATGCAGCTCTTTATTAGGTAGAACATAGGAACTGAGTCAGTTTGCTTTGCTTAATTTTTGATGTAGGAAGGGATGTGATTTTTGTTTGTAAACAGAATTTAACTTCATGCACTGGAGGTAGAATTATGCAGTTAAACTTTTAAAAAAGCTTCTGGCACAAAGATATTGCAGCACTGTAAAAAAGAGAAAGGACATTTCACACCCAGAAGTTATCCATATGGCCACTGACCACATGTTTGGTAGAGATGTGAACAATATGTCATTGGTATTTACAATTCCAGGTAGTTTTCTTGTATGCCATAAAAAGTAAATACTTAAGCAACGGTCTTTGCTGTGTAGATCTTTAATGGGTGTGGGAAATTCTCTTTATTTAGCGAGGAATGCCCATCATTTGCTGTCTTGGGAGATGTGTTGGCAACAGATGGGATCTCAAGAGCATTGTTTCACTGTTATTCTGATTGTTAAAATGCAGTTAATTTCATTCCTTTCTTTCTTTTTTTTTTCTTTTTTTTTTCTTTTTTTTTTCTTTTTTTTTTTTTCTTTCCTGCAGGGGTGAGAGGGACTGTGAAAAATAGAGGGGGAAAGCAAAGAAAGCAGGAGAGTAAAAGAGAAAAGAAAATGAAATAAGAAAGAAACCACAGGGTGAAAATTCCAAAATAAGTGTTGAAAAGCATGGGTGAATTGAGAGCCCTAAGTTTGGGCAGAGAATCCTGGGAGATATTTAGCACATACAGTAATGGCAAGGAAGAAATAAAAAACCCTTAATTGCTGAGTTCTGTGGTGCTTTCTCCCCTATTTTCTTCTCCTTTGACTAATGTGCTAGGGTACAGTAGACATGGGATGGTGGAAAGCCTACTGTGGGACCACGTAAATGGGACTCAATGCAATATTGCAATACGTGGCCCTGCCAGAAAATGGCTGCTGACTTGGTGTTCCTTGCAAGTGCACAGATATGGCAGCATGTGCAGCTTAGCAGAAGAAATTTTGGGTTAAAAGACTTTGATTTCATTCTTCTTTGGGAATTTTATTTAAGTATGTCCTGGGAGGATGCTTGGAGATTCTATTGTTGTTCAGAATATGGCATGCCGCCCACATCTGTGTGAGGTTTTTCAGCAGAACCTTAACACTTCCAAACAGATGTTTAAAAAAAAAAAAACCGAAAATTTTTCTGAAATGCAATATGCACTAGTCTAACTGTACTTTTGTTACAAAAGTCAAACAGATTGACATGTTGAACAAGGAGATAACACAAGAGGAAATCAAGTGCGTTAGTTTAAAATGTCAACCTCTTTTTCTTGTTTTTGCCCATAAACCTTGTAGGGAGAGCCCTCATCCTCTCTTCTCCACAGGAAAAATAAAGCATAATTTTGCATTAGACAGCATGAAAAGAGATAGTACCTCAGGTAATGTGAAGGTGGTCTCAGTATTTGAAAGTTGTGTCAGTTGCAAAGAAAATTACGGCTATGATTTCTCAATATGGGACGTGATTTGAAGACACTCCCAAATGCATTCTGTCCTTCACAGCTGAATTGATTTTCCATTTTTTAGACTCCAGATTACCATTCAAGGCATGTTGATAGCTTCTCTTTTTCTCTCTGCCAAATCCATTCTCTAACATGAATGTCTGACAATTGGGGCATTTGAATATGAGCATTACCAGAAGTCTGGTGATGTCTCCCTGTCCAGAAAAGTGTCTTTTATCTATTCCAGGTGACCAATTTCAATGAAAAATGTGAAAAACCATTATGCTAAGCAAACATACAGTCTCTCTCCGTGCCTCAAGAAGTGATGCAGTTTACATCAGTCATCCCAAATAAGTGTATAACTGTTCTTAAAGGTGTCCAGTGATGAAGACACCACAGCTTTTCTGGTGATCTAATCCAGTATAATATTTAACATTAAAAATGCTTTCCCTAATGCTTAATCTGAACTTTCACTGAAACAGTTTAAATTTATGGAGGTCAGACTCTTCTGTCCTTTTTGTATGGCCTTTTATATGTTCAGAGGTTGTTATTGTTATGTCCAAAACTGCCCACACCCCATAGCTTTCTGGAGTGTTTTCATGAGGTTGCATACCTCCAGCTCATTGAATCTTTCACTGAACATGTAGTCAGCCTCATAATTTTAACTTTGCCATCTCCAACTTACAACTGTACTCTGCTGGCTTGTGCTTCAGTTTCTGTCCTCTTGTGTTTACATTTTGTTGCAACAGCATGACATGGCTGACTCCTGTTTAGTTTGTGAGCCACAAGAAACTATAGATAATTTTCTGTAAGTTTTAACTTGTCTGGTGTGGCCACATCTGCTTAACTATACCATATTTTGAACATCATATGAGGTAGCAGTTCCAGTCTGATATTTTCAACATTTTTTCAAAAGCTTAGAAAGTAATGATAAAGTATTTTTATGATCAGACATATTTTGATTCATATCTGAGTCCTTTTCTGACTTTCCCCCTCTATCTCTTGTGTCCTGAGACCACCAGTGCTTAATGATCACAAATGAAGTTAAAGTATTTGGAACAGAACCTCCTTATTAAGTACATTGAATTTGATCATTCTCTTTTGGGAATTTTATGCTGACATGCCTGAGGACTACTGAGAATAAAGGACCATCTCTAAGTGCTTTAAACAGGCCACAGTGTTTAATCTACTCTGTTGTCCTAACTGTTTTCTCAGCTGATCGCTGCTGTGTGTTCTTGGTTTTGGAACTTTATATGCTGGACCCAAACAGTTTTGAAATAGGTCCTCAGGAATAACCATTCTGAGAGAGGCACACTTGATAGAAGTACCTCCCCTCACTGGTTTCTCACAGGATTTTGGAAAACTCTCCTCAGTCCCCATGTCAGCATTTTGTAATTTATAGTTTCATTTCTAGTTGGCCATCTTAAACCATTTAACAGCTTTTGATACACATGCTACTTTGGTTTGCACTTTGAGAACAGGAGTCAAATCAATGCTGCAGTAACTGCCAGTCATTGCTAACCAGTTAATAGGATTTCCAGGGAAATCATGAAGACAAAAGACTAATGTGCTCTCTGTCATAGTCATGGGTCTTCTTGGAGCTTCCGTGGTGCTTGGAAGATGCTCTGACTGGCACAGGCAGCTGGTCAACTCAGGGGTTCTGCTCTCTGATCTTGAGAGGGAGAAGTGTTTTTAGTAGGGAAGGGTCTCCCTACAGATATTAGCTTGCTTACTCTTCTCTATTATTCAGAAGAGAATTTTTCTTTGATAGTAGTGACCCATGCTGAAAGTCTTTTCAACACTTGTGAATTTAGTTCACAGGCATCTCTCAAACATGGTACCACTGTGCCCTGTTGACCCAGTGTGAGCAAACTTTAAGGTTCATTATTGTATGAGTGTCTTGCAACATTAAAAGCCATTTGAAATCTTGGGAGTAGCTCCTGTTACAGTACTAGCCCTAGGTTTATTCTACATTTTTTTAAAGTTTGAGGTTTTGAAAAACATGGATGGTGGTGAGTGATAGGCAGTGCTTCTTTTAAGAGCCCCATTCTGGAATGTCTGTAACTGACATTTAGGGACATCTCTGCACTATCTTACTTTAGCAGGTTGTAGTAAAATGTTTCTGAAGATTTTGAAACCCTGGTTTTGAGCATTATGCTGCGCTGCTCCTATTTGGCACAATGCATTGTAGAGATGTATCTTCCATTTGTCAGCTACTAGCTTTAATATTTGGATTTCAGCAGGAGCTGAAAGGCAGAGGGGAATGTTTTAGCAAACTCTTTGCAGTAGTATTTGGAGAATGTGAACTTGAAGCAAAGATGACCACAGAGTCCAAGGAACTTTTAAATCCTGCTACTGATTGAGGTCACCTGTTCTGCAACAGCATGACAATTCTGGCAGCTCTCGAAACTGTGGGAGCTTAACTAAAGCTAGCAATGAAACTGAATGGAAAAGGAAGAGAGCTGGACAAGACAAAGATATTTTATATTAGCTGAACATATCCTCATCACCATGCACATGACCTATAAATGGTAGTGAGTACCATGTATGTTTATCATGGCAAGACATTATGGTGGGCATGTGAAGAACCAACTGAGCAAACAGCAAACGCAAACTAACTTATCTCCACATAGAGATGAGGCTTCCATCACTAAGGAAGGAAGAGCCTGTGGAATTCTTACATTTCTAAACAATAATCATAATAGTATACACAATATTCCAAATTTCTTCCTATTCGGCTCCGTGCAACTCTAGAAGATGGGATAGAGTTCTCCGACTGATCTGCTGTGACTCAGTTTGAGTCATTTCACTTCTCATTATCTCTGTTTTTCTTCAACTTGCTCATCTCATCCATTAAGCTTTAGGTTTTTAAAACAGGAACTTTCTCTTCCTGTGCATATTTATCTTGTGTCTAAAGCAACAGCCTTGATCTTGGTTGAGGCCTCTTGGTGATACCAGAATACAAATAACAATAACAGGCGCAGCAGAAACAATAACAAAGCAGGTTGCTTAACCTTTGATGGTTCTTTCCTGAGACATCTCTAGGTATTAGAATTATTAGTTACTTATCTGTTTATTTATTTTTCTCTCTGTGGTGACTTTGAGTTGGCATATTGTCATATTCCAGTGACAAGTCACCACGCTCCATGCACTGGCTAGCTTTTTCAGTCACTGATCATTTTTTATTCCATGTAATTGCCTTTTGTTTGCAGTTGTTATTTTAAAGGTGCCCCCTGACCCTGCTCAGGGAAATAAATAATGGGTAGATTGTGTCTGAAACTTCCTTAGTATTACTACTCAGAGCAAGTGAATATTAGCAAGGGCTGGTACTGCTGCTCATCTGCACCTGCATGAAAGAAAAACTTGAAGGCTAGGGTGTGGTGGTGGTGGGTGTATTTTTTTTCCTGCACTCCCTCCCCAACCCTTCTCCAGCTGGTCCCTCATCTTGCTTTTCTCTCTTATTTCAGTTTCTCCTGTACTAATTTCTGTTGTGTGGAATTTGAGGTTTCTCAATGCACATTCCCTGCCCCCAGCCTGCGCACTCCCCACGGACCCAGCTTCCTCTCGCACATTCCACACTGGAGCGTACCACTTTGGAGCAAACTGGGCTCAGGGAAGAGTCCATCTGAAGCTTCTCTGTCCCAGGCCTGCTCCGTCATCATCCTCATCATCCTCACCATGCTGAGAGCACTTTCACCAGAGAAAATGCAAAGATAACGGTTCTCATGGCACTGAGAATTACAAATTCCTGAAATATTTCCAACATCAACCAGCAGAAAAGCAGGGTGATAGAAAACAAATGGTGACAGGAAGGCAACAGGGAAATAGGGAAGAGAAATTTAGGGCTGTATAGGCTAAGGCAAAAAAAAAAGAGAGAGAGAGAGACAATAAAGCCAGGAGATGGGGGAAAAAAAGCAGAAAGAGATTAAAAGCTAAGAAAATGTGAGGGCAAATCAAAGAATGAACAAATGAACCAGGCAGGCTGTAAAATGAAAGAGAATGAAATTAAGTGCATAGAACAAATATTCGGATAGTGATCAAGGATAGAGAGCAGATGCTGAATATGAGTGAGAGCCAAAACACAACAGGGATTAAAAAAATCTGTCAGAAGATTTGGGCAAATTCTCATTAAGTTTGTATTTGGTTTGATTTGAGTAACCCATCCCTCATTTTAATTTCAGCTTGTCTGCTAGGAATCTGGTATATCCACAGCAGATTATTTTCAAGGGCTGTTGCTGGTGTTTTGCTTTGTACTGGTTTTTTAACCAGTATTAATTGGGTCTGTCATCTGGTAGGTCCAGGATGTAAGTGTTGTGACCTTTGTGGGAGAAGGTTTCTTCTGTCACTTAACGTGTTTATGTTTGAACTACACACTCAAACATACAGTCATCCAAACCTGCCTGCATCTCAGAGCACTCTGTTTCTGGGAAGTCTCGTGTTGCTGAGTGTTGTACTGGCACCCCCTATATCCAGCCTGGACAGGGGAAGCCCACGGGAAGAAGGATCAATGTGCTGATGTGTGACTTCTGTATTAGGAACAGTTGTCATGTAGCAGTTCAGAGCAGCACAAGGAATTGCAAAAATAATCAGGCAGAAAGGAACTGAACCAAATACAAACATTTCTCCCTTATAAAATATGGAAGACAGGTACCAGATAAAGCTTCATTTATGAACTGTTCCCAGTGACAAACCATCTCTAGACTGGCAGCAGCACCTTTGCCATACATTTTTTAATAGAAGCTGTCTTCCCTTGGTACTGTACTTTTCCATACAAGCTTGAGGGGAAAGTAATTTAGTTTAATAGCAGCCACCCTCATTTTGAAGCAGGCCTTGATTTAAAGCCGGAAGTAATTAAATGTAATGAAGCCCTAGGCTTCTGCACCAGGATCAGAGCTGTGTTATTCACAGCCATACATACACGTCCTTGTTGCTAGTGTGTCAATACTCTGGTTTCTTCAATCACTGTGGCCTGGGTTTTTAATTCCTCTGGGCAGACTGTGGTACAGTATCTGTGAAGGTTAACAGCTTTACAATAATGGTCTGAAAACAAAAGGAAGGCTCATCTCAAGTCTGGGGAGATTTCTGCCTTTCTTTGTGAGATTTTTGCTTATGATTTAAATATGTCTTTTTGTGCTCAATTTCTTTTATTGCTTTTTGCAGTAGTGGTTTGTCAATTCCTAAACAAAAACCTTTAAGGCAATAATTCCCACATTTCCCTTTTGACAGCAAAATTTAAAGTAAAGCTTGCCTTTTAAAGGCACTTGCATACTGCTGACTATTTTTTCTCCTTTCCCTTCTCAGTAATTTAATCAGATTTCTCTGGATGTTCCCTGCATGTTCTTAGGAGTCCCTTGCTCAGCTTGGTATCTCTATGGCTCCTTCTGTTTGGCTTGTTAGCACTTTGGGACAGGGAGTTTGGAAACTTCCTGAAGTCATTGGGAATTATGCCATTGGCTTGAACAGGGAAAGACTTTTTAACCTTCTGTTAACTCACTGGTAACAGAAACCAAATAGACCTCTCAATGTCCCTTTCAAGTTACCAAGATCCAAATATCAGATGTAATGTGTGACAGAATCCCAAAAAGAGGGTCATCAAAACAATCGAATCATACAGGAATGCTGTGGGATCCACCCGCCAGTGTAAATAACTCTGTGACCTCAGTTTCATTATTCTTCCTTTCTGATGTCAATAACTTCCCACCATAAAAGTGTACCATGAAATGGAAGATATTTGAGAAGTCTGCCTACCAGCATGGCTCTCATATTCAGAAGTTAAGGAAAAATATAACTTTCAGTAATATGCATGTATGCATGTGTCTGCATTTATATGCAGTGAGACAGCATACTGGTTTTTAAAACTGTTATTTTTAACATATTGTAATAGTCTATTATTAAAAGCTGGATCATACAAAGGTTTTTAATGCAGAAATTCAGGACAGCAACCTCAGCTGTCCCCCCCTTCTTTCACCCAATCACACAGATTGTGACTAGTCAGTCCTGGAAAAGGATTTTTTTTCCATATTGCAATCATTAATAAGGCTGAAATATAACAGTGCTACAAACTCTAATCTCATCACTCCTCTAAATATACTATGTTGATTAGTTTGTCCCAACCAGACTAACCTCTAAAAAGCCATAAGATTTTCATTGTGTAGTTACTAGAAATGTATGGTCCCATATTTTTAACAAGCAACTTTACTAACATTACTCAACTAGGTTGTGGAACTGGCTTAACAATGTGTTATACTACTGGGGTAAGCAGCATTCTGTGAGTGGCCAGTTTGTTATTTTGCTGTCCAAACTGATTATTCTACAGTCAGAGGAGAAGGATGCAAGTAGATCAGAGCTAATGGCAGTAACTTTCTTCTGGCAAAGTAGCACTTCCCATTTCCTGTTGATTTCCAGTTGGGCCGGCAGATGGGTGGTATGGCCATTCCTTGTGCGGTTGAACAAGCTGCTACTTTCCATGGATACCTCTTGTCAGATTTTGTAACCCTGAGCTCTCAGCCACACACTAGGCCTCCTACAAGGTATTCATCTATGTGCTGACTTTTCTTGGCTAGAAGTGCCATGGATTACCGATCCCTGGTTTTCTTCAAGTAATTACTTTTGCATGCTAAGGAGTGAACAGTGTTGCACATTCTAGTGTCCTATTTGAAAACTGAATTTTCAGAGCGCTATTATTATGGGTTGACATTCATGTAGACTGTTTGTTATGCTGCAGGTTATTTTAGTAGTCTGCTTGGTACCATCCTAGGTTTCTTTATCTTATTCCTTTACTTAGATATGCAACCTCTTTATTTGCAAGTGCTAGAGCAAAGCTGACCAAATGCACTTATCTGTTTAGTTGGTGGAGGATAGCCAGGATCAAGCCTTTCACAGTGGCAAGGTCATAGAGTCAGTTGCAGGTCAAAAAAAGCAGTAGTCATTGCACCTTGGGCTACACTTAAATGGGCTTTTCTCATTTGCTTAGTGCTCTTAGTCCCTGCTTGAGATTACAGTTCTCATACAATGTAAGACTGCAAAATAACTCTGCAAGGCATAGATTACTCATATTTATTTTTTTTTTGTTCCACTCTCTCCTCCCCCCTTTTTTTTTTCTGGCACAGGCCATACATTTTAGATTGTAACCGTCTGAAAATACATGAAAGTGTATACAGTTAATAAGGTGTTCATGAAGTAAGAACATTCTTGATTTCCAGGTTTGGAATGATCCTTGAAAGACCTTGTTCATTTCCCAGCAGACGTGCATATTTTTGCATGTATGCAGAACAATTACATTTCAAGGAAAGTGCTGTGTTATGGCCTTGTTACTTAACAGATCTGATTGTTTCTTCCACCTTATGCAGAGATGTCTTTCCAATTCAGTGGATCTTGAAAGATCATTCGGAGGAATAACATCAAAGCATACTTTGCATAGCAGTGGAGACCCTTGTCTTTGAGACATACTTTGCATCTCCTAAGAAGTGCCAGCTCTGCTCTCCACAAGAACACAGGTAATTTCTTATCTGTAAGACCTCCTGTAAACAACATGTCACCCCAACAGGCCCTTACTGCCCTCACGAAATACAGGAAGGTCCTGGCAGCCAGGCCACAGCAGTGGTCCCTGGGCAGATCTGACTGCTGGAAGCAGACAACTGTATTGTTCACTACACACCTGGCAGTGTTTGTGGCCTGGAAGCTCCTCCATCTTTCTCAGTTCACAGTAAACCAGTGCTGTGACTTTGTGAACAGTGTGAATGGGAATTATACAGCAGCAAGTAACAGTCTCTCTGCTGCTGGCTCAAGGAACCTGCCTGAGCTATCAGGGAAAACTCTGGTCTCTGGCCCACCTTGGCAGCCCTCAGATGGGCAGCAGCCCAGCCCCAGCCTGAAGTGCAGCCTGCACACCAGAGGCATATGCCTTCACAGCTTTTAAGTTTGGGGGTAGTGTTGAGCTTTTAACACAACGTGCAAGCTTTCACTGCTTTTATTAATTATGTCTTCTCAAGTTTCCACATTTTATTTTATTATGTTAAAATTTCTGTAAGACAGTATGTTTTTTAAGCCCTTGTGGATTTTTACGTATTTAAACCCCTGTGGATTACATACAATACAGGGATATAGCCTTCATCAAGGTACAAGTCCAGTAGTTTATTCCTAAAATCTCTCATGAGATCCATATGTTTTCATGAAGTATATATGGGTAAACATAACAGCATGTTTAGTCATATCTTGTCTCACCTGATAAAAAACCCAATTAAAAAAAAGTTGTTTATTCAAAAGTAACGCAAATTTTCATGAGATTAAGTTGAAATATGCGCTAAGTTTCACAGCAATATCTGTGATATTATGAACTAGTTGTTATACTCATGACATTACTAGCTACAATTTATTAAACAAAGCATTAACAAACAGCAGTCACAATTTAGTCAGATGAAATTAACCTTACCATATATAAAAGCAGTTCTTAAAAAATGCGTGTAGTGTCATATTTCACAGTTACCATGACCAACTCTCTTTACTCCTCCAAACTGGAAGGCAGAGTTGCAATCCAAACTAAGTAAGGGAAGATAAAACCTGTTCTCAAAGTAGCAACACAAAACACCTAAAAATACTGTTCCATATGAGCATATTTTCTCAGTTTGGAAAAAACCATCTTCCTTTCTCCTCATAACACATGCAGAGGTCTCTGCACTTGTCACTTACTGCACAGCTTTCCACCGGCTGCTATAAAACGAGGGAGGTAGTTTTGGCTGCTTTATCTCAAAAAAGCAATGGATTTCGTTGAAGTCTTTCCCACAAGGGCACCCTTCAGCTGCTTGGGCAGAGCTGCTGTGCAAGTCGTGAGAGGAGGGCAGGGCTACACCAGGGCTTAGTGCTGCCGCGGAGAGGGCACAAGGATGGGTGAGGGCCTGCGGTGCGCCTGTCGGTGAGGGTGTGAGCGGAGCCCACAGTGCCGGCCCACCGCGTACCCCTGTGGGCCTGGGGACGAGGGGCGGTGCCCGGCCGTGTCCCAGCCTTGTGGCTGGCCACATCTTCCAGCCAGCTTGGCTTTGCAGAGCTTCTCTTCATGTGCTGTGTCCAGACCTGGCCCAGGCGGCTCTGCCTGTGACCGGCCTGTGCTGGAGCATCGTCCCTGCCCGGACGTCCCTGCTGTGGTGTGTGGGGCTCACGCGTGAGGTCTGAGGCAGTGCTGTGGGTGGGAGGAACACAGTGAGGGGTCAGCACACCCTTTGCAGTCTTGCCCAGCTGAAATAAGCACTTTGCAGCTTTCCAGTTCAGTTAGTTGGCCTGGAGCACATGTGGCCTTGGGGTGGCTGCTGTGACAGATTCTGCCAGGCTGGGTGCGGGTGGCTGATCTTTGTCCAGCACCACATGAGTGGCAGCCCTGAAACCCGGCAGGGATGTGTGGGTTGTCTACAGAAAGGGAGCTTAAGCTGGAATCTGCCTTTAGGTCAGTTTGTCTTCTTCCAAAATAAGTGTGTGGGCCACAACCAGAGTGGTTTTATAGCAGGTGAGAACAGCACATGTGTGCTTAACACATCTAAGAGTACAAGAAAAGAGGGGTGTGTATAGAGTAACTGGAGAGCAGGACAAGAGCTTTGTGTTTGCTTCAGCTGGGGAATTGTTGATTTGTAAGTGCCACGGCTGCAGCAGCGTTCCGGGGTGGGCGGGCTGAGCAGGTGCCTGACACCTGAGCCCTCACAGGGGCTCTAGGAGGCACACGGTGACAGCAGTGGTGATCGTTCCAGCCTGTTAAAAAACCTTGATAGAACATGTTCTTTGACTGCATATGATTTCTGAAAGCACGAGAAATCATCTTATACCTGGTTCTGCTTTAGCTTTTTAAAGGAATGTACTGAGTGGTTAAATGCCTTAATGGCAACTATGTGCAACCTGACAGCTGATATTTTCATGACGATACAAAGCTGTTAGACCTATTAAAAAGCCCAATAATCTAATCTCCTTAATAAGTTATATTAAAATAATGTAAGTACATAAGGCAAACATTGTAGTTATTTTCCCCCTTTATAGCAATCTTACAGCTGTTGCTTTGCTGGGATTAATTTATCTCTGAGGGGTTTCAACACTATCCTCCCCAGTGCATTATGAGAGTCTGTAATGTCATGTAATCGGGGCCATATTATTTTTGTCGAAATCTCTGGGAGTGATGTAAGAGGAAAAAGGAAACTAGCTAACTCCCAACCATTTGACCAAAGGTTAAATTAGTCTTGGCCTTCTCCCAGCCGGACCTGAAACTTCTCAGTCAAACATTTGTTCTGCCCTGCTCAGAAAAATGTGATGTCTTTTCTTGTCTTGTCTCCCTCCCATGTTTGTTTTGTTTTGCTTTGTTTTTCTTTACCAATGTCACATGTTATCTTTAGTATTATGCACATATTTGTTGAGAAACCTATCACTGGGACAACAGATGTTACCTACTGGAAGGTCAAACCTTTGGTTCATGATTCTTTTAGATGCTATGGAATGCTATGGGCGTGAAGACAACATTTTGAATAGGTCATATTACCCTGTTCAAGAAAACTTTTATTTATTGTGTGTAGTAGATGCACAATTCAGTCCAATCCAGTCCAAACTGGCCCAAGCATGGCCCTTTGTAACACCCCAGAAGCTGTTTATCTTCTTGTAAGAAGCTAGAAAATCTCGCAGCAGCAGTGTTTGGTAGGTGGTATGAGAGTCTGCCTGTAGACTGTCCCCACCATGCACAGTCTGAGAACCTCCTGGTAGTACAGAGTAACAAGCATCTGTTGTGTGTTCTCATGTCCATTCCTATGTGCAGCAATAGGTTCTGGTTTAGATTTTTTTGTTTTTTAACCATATGTGTACACATTTAAGGCAAAAGATGGTAAGTTTTTTGAGGTTCTTTAGCTTGTTAGGTAAGAATATTGATTGAATCGCAAAGGGCTGATATTGAAGTGTTCTTTTCTATGTTATGGGCTAGTAATGTCTGAAAAAATATTGGTCTGGCCTTTAAGAAGTCTGGTTGCTTATCACCATTCTTTAGTGTGGAGGATGGGTTGGGCTGCCACAAGAAGAGGTTTCTAATCAGAGTCAGCTGAATTGAGACTGTCATGACAAGAAAAAATTGTCTGGTGCACTGAACTATGAGGAACACTGAATAGGAATGAAGTAGGGGAATGAACAGGATGACAGGTGTACTTGGGTATTAAGCCTTGGTGAGAGTTCAGAGATGTTCAACATTTTGAAAAAGTCCCAAGTATTTCTTACTACATCTGAATTTATGTCTTCTTTTATATGTTTTTCTGCTCATGTCTAGTTATATATTTGAAAAACTGCCAGAAGTCCAAATTCCAGTAGGGGCCAATTCAGAGATACGTATTTTGGCTGCTTAAAGAGTAAAATGATAATAAAAATGCCATTTATATTCATCAGAATAAGAAATGTAGATTTTAAGTGATCAAACTGTGGTCATATAAAGAAGCCTGGCTAATAACTAAAGAATTGTTATAGTACTAATCCCATCAATTCCTTTGTTACACTAAATAATATATTTTAGTGTTATCTATTAACACACTGCTTTAAGCAGCAAACAGTATGAAGATGTCTATTTAGATTGTGTTGTTTTTCTTTTAGTTAAAACATTTTCTGAATGATACATTTGTATGGAAATCACCAGCAACTGTTATAGAAGCATTAAGAATATAATTGAGGCTTGTGCATTTGGAATTTAGATGTTTCCATCACATTTGAGCTTCTGAATAAAGTCACTGGAATTTGTTAATAGTCATGGGCCCTTTCAGGTTATTTAGGAGAATCTTTCAATCCTTGCAAGTGAAGCTGCAATTAATTAGTATTATGTATTGCTGTTTGCTAGTTCATGTACACTGTATATGAACAAGGATAGTTCAAAGGTTAATTTTTTTTCCCTTAGCTCTGCTGGGTGGACTGTGGCCACCCCATGGGAAGTAAGGGTTCAAAAGTGACCTTGCAAGTTATTCTCCTTGGGAAGAAACAAGTTGACAGTCTGGTTGGGGAGTGCTCTCCACCCTTGGGAAAAAACCAGCTTGCATTGCATCACTTGTTTGCACTGGCTTGAGCATATTATTGTAGTTGTGAAAGCAGATGAATTGTTTGTAGTGCTTGGTACCTTCTAGGAGGGAATTGCACTGTAGAAAGAAAATACCAGGAGCTTAGAGCAAGGAGCTACTGTGACTATATGCTGTTTGTTCAGTATTAGACAGAAAAAAAAAAAAAAAGAGAACCAAGACTAGTAATAAAAGAGTAGAGGAAAATAATGTACAGGCGTGCATAAATAACACTATGTAGATATTTAGGTGCATAAGGAACCAAAATAATTAAGTGGCAAGAGTTTAAGAGAAAGCATATCAACATGAATTATCTGTTTACAAAATCATTAACCTTTAGGATGGTGATTGTCAAGAACTCGGAATGAATTGTACTAGTTTCTGTTTATGTATTTTTCCTCTATATATGATTTTCTAAAAATATAGGAGTTTTTTTTTACTTAAACGAATGCACTTTTAATTTTTTTTTAACATTCTCAAGGCATTGTTCTCAAGGCATGTGTTACAGCGGAGTTGTTCATTGGCATCTTGGTGTTTTCAGACCTCAGGATTTCACAACAGTTAGTAAGAAGCTCTAATCAGGATTCCCTGAGGGTGACCTAGCACATTGCATACATAGCTATGGAGCTTTGCCATCAGCCCTCAATAGCTGTGAGTTTAAAACATACAGCATTGACTATGATTTGAATTAATCAGGGTAAGATTAAAATAAGATTCCCAAATTAGGAATTTGGACAAGATGAATCTTGCTCTAAATTGATATGTCTGTGCTGGAGGTGCTGACACCTGCTCTGTGTGTCTGAACTCCAGCTGCTGTCTTAAAGGATCCAGTCAACAGGGTCACCTCAGGGTAGAGCTCTCCCATGAAAGCCACTGCCTGTTCTGGATGGGCCTCAGCTAGGAATCTCGGGTCAGGCTCCATCTCTAGACTCAGCTTTTCAAAGATTTTTAGTCAGGCTGCAATTAATTGGTGTAAAGCACAACCAGCTCTAACTGGTCCCTAATTGGTTCCTTGAGTTAATGCCTCACAGATATCCAAATACCTGTATATCCTAGGGTTTTATGGGTGCTGAACACAGTCAGTTCCCAGTGAACTTATCAGTTATGAACAGTGGTCCTATGCAAACTCACCTGTTTGCTCCTGTGGGGAGCTATTGTAGGAATGGGGAGAGAAAGGGAATGCAAGGGATTGAATTGTGTCCATCCAAACAAAAAACCTGCAGCCTGAACACGTGTGTGTGTAAAAACAAATAAATAAATCACAGGTGTATCCAAGATGGAGCTTGCCACTTGGCTGTGGAGAAACAAGAAACAACACACCAGAACTGCAGGAGACTGATACAAGTGCTGAAAAGCTCATTTGCTTATGGTCAAGCTGTGGTGAAAGTGGATGGTACTATTTATTAGCTGAGAGATCCTGCTCTGATTCTAAATATGTAGAAGTAAGTGGCTGGTGTGGCTGTGTGTCACAAGGAAAATCAGACCCCACTACACAAGGCCTTGAAAGATCATTAGTTCCAAAGAATTTCAAGGACTTTCCTCAGCTTAGTTTGTCAGAAGTGTAAATTCTACTTCTACAGATCTTTAGACAAACTGAATTCTTCTTTAAGAGTCTCATCATCTCTGTGTATGTTTGCATGTATTAATTTTTCCTTTGCAATAATAGAAGTAACAAGTCAGTACCAAGCAGGTCACTCTTCTAGGAGCCAGGAGATCCATGCTTAGTCCTAGCCTTTGCAGCAGATTGTCCTCTGTAATCTTGGGATGAGCTACTCCATTTTTTTCTCAATCACCTTCTTGTCAGTAAAATGATAATAATAATTATTTTCTTCAAAGATTTTAATTTTACTTTTAAAACCTTCAAGGCCTATACCAAATATAGGATATTTGTAGAGGACAGTGAGGCTGTGGTTTTGATCAAATGCATACAAATAACCAGGTGATTAATTAGCAACTTCTTTTTTGTGCCATGAAGGAGCGTGGACAAAGATGTTGCAAAAGAAAGCAAATATTGTTGTCCCTGCAGGCCATTGCAGCTGCAATAACTTGATTTTATTAGAACAGTTTCAAAATGGATGCTTACCTTGTAACTGGAACTCCCACAGTTCTTGTAACTTCGGTTTGTAGATCATCCAAAGCCTATTTGTATTGTAAATGTATTCCATAGGAAGTGATGCTATCTACAGTCTCATGAAGAGAGGACAAGTTTCTTTCCAGGTTTGAACTTCTTAAAAATGCCTGACATAAATAAGCAGCTGAAGCAAATGCATGGGTTTGGATTTTATATGGATTCTGGAAATTCTGAATATTGTATGAGGTTTATGTAACTAGATGTCTTATATGCAGAGAAACCATTTAATTTAAATTTCTAAAATAATACCACTTAAAGGACAGTTGTAGAGGAGGAGCTGTGCAGGAGATCAAGTGCATGACTGGGAGTGGGGCTGTACAGGGTGTGCTGAGGACTGTGGGGAAAAGAGGAAGTGAAAAACCATTTAAGCCTCCCACTCCCCATTCCCATCTGTAAATTTTGTCCTGGTTTATCAATTTTTCTCTCTGCTCAGGAGCATCTACAGTTGCTCAGATCCTAATTAGCTTGTGGTTGCAATGGTTTGCAACTCAAGCTAAAGTAATCGAGCATGTTTTCCGGAGCTTTAATAACATTCAAAGCAGGGAAAGATTTAAAAATCTAGCAAGTTTACTTTTATCTTAAAGGTTATAAAACATGTTTGAACAATGATTTCTGAACATACACTATGTTTGCTGCTGCTTAGTTGCCCAGTAAATGGTGATTACAAAATTCTTTGCTGTAAAGCTTAATAACTACAACTGGGGAAAAGGTGTGCTGGAATGGAGAGGATGGTGAAAATAGGCTTGTGCAGATGACTGATGACTTACCAAACACTGGCTGCTGTGCCTGAGCCAGAAACTCAGAGATGTTTGCTGCCTTGGTTCTGCAATCTAAATCAACCAGGAACACAGTCCAATGAGAAGCTACTGCCTGGCCTTCCCAGTGTTTGATTGCACACTGGAAAATACCAGCAGAGACTACATGCACATTCAGGACTTTGCCTCAGCCCAAACCTTTGGAGAGGCACCATTTACTCCAAGAGGAAGAGGAATTAAGAAGGGAGGAAGAAGTCCAATAGGAAGAATAATAAGGAAGAAAAGTTGCTTCTCCTGAAACTTTGTGTGAAACAAAGACAAATTGGAAGAAGCCCATCAGTTTGATCTCCTTTCTCAGGCAGAATCTGCTGGTGGCTCAACACAATGCTCTGTGCAACATGGTTCTTGCTGCTGAACACAGCTTGCACAACTAATGCATGAAATTTACCTTTGTTCTTCTGTGTTTTGTCAGCAGAACAGCTGAGAACAGCATTTCCAGTGGCTTTGGTTTGGTGACTGTATTACTACCCCAAGGAGACAAATAGTAAAACTGAGGAAAGTGTGGAATTTTTTTCCACTCAATTTTTCATTCTAAATTTTTCATTCTATCAACAAAATTTTAAAAGCATCATGAAATCTCTTGGCCAGCCCATAATCCTAGAGCTTTTAGAAACTTTCAGCAAAATGTCCTCACCCAGAGAGATTCTGCGGTCTGTAGTATGAATTTTTCCTGAAAAGGAATGGGGCCTCACTCTTTTCGTGTTTGAAACCGCATGCTAGAAGGTTAGCTGGTAATTAGTCTTCCCAGAGAGGACATTGTAAAAACAAATCTTCAAGTCATTTGTTGCTGTTCTACCTAAGAACACAGTTAGTTAAAAGAGCCTCTTTGCCAAAACCGTGAGAAAGAGCTCGAGATGCTCTATGTGTTTTTACAATAGAAAGCAACCAGCAATCTGTCTTTTAGCAGAGCATTGCACCAGCCCTTCTATAATACATATGCAGTTCACTACAGGGGAGAGAACAGGCTTGGTATTTTCATAGGAAAGAGCTGCAAGGTGATTTTGAACACTGAGAAACAGTTTCTGCAGTGATTTTTGTCATAGTTGTTTTTATGTCTCTATAATGGAATATGAAATTAACTTAAAACATTTGTCTCAGAACTTGACTATGAAGTTGCTACATAGAGATGCAGGATATATGTGCAACTTTCTGTGTCTTTTTGAAAGGCATGGTGCAGCTGGAGACTACTATCATTTTCCCACTAGAGTGATCTGAAATACTGTCACCAGAAAGGTTCACAAAAAGAATCTAATGTTCCTTGTGGAGTGTAAGACACTCCCTAAGGAAAATCATGTACGAGTCTATTTTACCAGTGGTATTTCCTGGGCATTTTTCCCCAGAAATGTGTTTGTCCTTGGGAGGTAAATGCTGCAAGGGGATGACTGCTGGAGAGGCTGGGCTGCAGCAAAGATAGACTAGGAATTGCTCTGGGTTTTGCTGCAGTCTCATTAGGGGAGTAGGTGGTTTCTTTATATTGGTGTTTTCAGAGACCTGGACAGTTTAGCAGTTCCCAGGAGCGGTGTAGCAATGGCTTCCTCTGGCTTAAGGTGTGCAGTATGCACAGTAGAGAAACATGGGAGAGATTTTCAAGAAAGGGTCTTGATCCAGTTTAGTTTCATGCCAGGATAGAAGGGGCATGGTGCTCTCAGCAGCCTCCTCCCTCACACCAGACATGGCACCCCTGTGGTAAGGCAGCCCTGGGGCAATGCAGCATTGTGGTGTGGGAGCTTTCATGGTAGTGCTCAGGAGTTCCAGGCTACTCAGGAACAATAGACTGGTAGCTCTGATAATGCCCATTTCCTTGGCACCATTATGTTTTTCTCATTGATTTCACACAGCCAGGTTGTATTTAAAGTAGACTATGTATGCACATGATGCTGGAGGAATAAGGCTAGAAGAGAGTATTTGGTGACTTTTCTGGACTCCTTTGAATACTTGATTTGAATGAAGTCTGTCTACTTAGTCCCCATAGCTGCACAGCCTGGGATAGGGCACCTCACCAGCTAGCTCTGAGCGAGAGCCACAATCTTTTCTGGTGAATGAACAAGCTGTGAGTTCTGACCTAGTAGTGTCAGATGCCCCTAGGTATCCCCTAGTGGGGAGTTCTTCAGCCAAAATCCCTTGTCTGTAGTTTCTTGGTGGGAGCATAGAGTGCCTTCCTATTCAGCATCCTTCACAGAAACCTGTGTTTGTGATGTTCAAAATCAAAAATTAAAAGGAGGCCTCTCTTGCCAGGGACTCAGTGTGCTTTGAGGTTAGATGTCATGTGCCAAAGACTGCAGGAGAGGTTTTGGACCAGCAGAAAGCAGAAAACAGCAGAAACTTCTCAGGAGATCCTGCTCTGTGTCCCATCTAGTAGTATGGTGAGAATGTAGAGAGAAAAGTGGTGGACCATGAGCTGCAGCTCTTTTGCAAGGGCAAGCAGTAGAAACACATTTTCCTTTTTGTTTAGTAGCGGAGCAAGGTGCGCAGAAACGCCTTGCTAATTAATGTTGTTCTAGGAAATGGGAACTCAGCCAGGCATACACAGAGCAGGGAAAACCCCCAGAATTACGTGAGTTAATATGAGCACCAGCCTCACCACGCAGATCCATAAGGGAGGAGGAGAGATCACAAAAAATGATCAAATTCTGTGAGAGCACATATACACAAGGGTATGAAGACTTCGGCAAAAGCTAGTAGAGGATTGTTGAGAGGCCAATGCAGTTAAGTTCCTGCTTTGTTACATAGATAAATTGCCAAAGGAAACATTATCCAAACAGTTCTACTTCAAAGGCAAAACGGCAAGCTTTGGGGAACTTGCGGTACTTTCAATCTGGCCAATAACCAAGTGTAAAGTGTAAAATATACATGTTTAGGAAGTAGGACACATGCCGTTCAAGACAGGCCTTTCCCATGCTCTCAGACCAGTGCAGCTTCATTTGATGTGCAAATGCATGATGTGTGATCTGTCCTGGCAATGTGCTGCCTGCCAGCAGCACAAACATTTCACAAGCACCCTTTTGGGTTACTCCAGCCTGCTGTGTGCACAGACTCCTTGGCAACCCCTGCAGCTGGAGCTTTTCTTACAGTCTATTGCTGCGGTGGTTGCACAATCCAGGTTTGTGTAGTGTGTCTCATCAAGAGACTCCAGGCAGTTTAAAACACCCTGAAAGCATCCTGGAATTGCAGGATTTGATGTTAAATACTAGGATTATACAAGGAATGGTTACAGTAATGCACTGGGGAACATATCAATAATGTAGACTCAGTTGATCCTTAAGGCAGATTGTCCCAGCAGATGTTCCAGTCTTCCTGGGCATTGGCAACTTCAGGGTATTACAGATGATGGCAAAGGCCCTCCATAATGTGTTTATATATTTCACATGAAATCAGGTGAAAAAAAGTGTTCCCTGGAGTGCTTCCTGGCACTGCAGGCACAACCAAAAATACATTTGCTGTGCACAGTACAAGCCAGCCTCTGTTATTTGATGAAACTCATCCTAATAACCCATGAAAAGTAACAGTGCAAATGCTCACCATAAAGAAGCAGTGGATTGTAGGTGGAGTCTCTCTTCAGTACTGGCTTGAGTGGATTTAAATTCATGATATCAGAAAAAAACCCAGTTGTGGTCTTTATGATGCAACTGAGCTCTAGAATACCTGTGCTAGTGGGATGAGGCTGGCTTTTAGTGAGGGTTCAGGATGTAACCTCAGCTGGCAGAACTGTTTCAGAATCAACCATTCTTGGGAACCAGGGGCATGCAGATGTGCTTTTTATCCCTCTCTAGCAGTAAGCTAAGGGACTTAGGTAGGGACATTATGCAACAGCTGTGGTGACTTACACCAGTTGTACGAAGAGGCAAATCAGTGCCTCTCCTCACTGTCCTTGAGGCAGATTCCCAGTCCTGTGTGTATATGCAGCCTCTAGGCCTGAGGCACAGATAACCAGGCACTTGGTGCTGAGCACTACCCAGTGCAGCAGCTGTGGCTACACAGAATATTTAACCTGCTCTGCACCACTGAAATGCCTGAACTTGTGCTGCAGCCAGCTGTAATCATCTGTTACTTGTGTTAACCTTGAATTCCAGTGTGTCAGTTCCGGTCCTCTGAGAAAAATTAGGAAAGTGCTAATTGAAACCAGCATCCCAGCACTCCACACTGTGCTGGGTGGAAGAGGGAAGTGGGACCCCAAGCCTCAAGCCTTAGTAGTAGCATATTCTAGCTACACTTTAGTCATGTGAGATTATACCACTATTCTCACTTTAGACCAATCTATCCTTATAAATGGCCCAACTTCATGCTTAAGTCCTGCACTTGCTTGAGGAGTTCCTGAGCTTTCTGGGTGAGCCACACACAGTTCCCTGATACCTGTGCACTGTCAGCAGACACAGAAAATACGGTGAAGATACAGAAAGAATTATAGACTGTGTGTTTAATGAGGACAAGAGAGGAAGATGCGTTTTGTGCAGCTGTAGTCTAATGTGCTGAGAGAAATCTGTTTCAATGGGTTGGGAATGCTGATGGCATCTAATAGCCACAGAGGCTTTTCCTGCTTCGTGATAGATATAGCACTGTGAATATCAGTCATTGTGGTATGAAGTTGTTATGAGAAAAATAACTTCCTGTGTTGATGGACTTAGCATGCAGTAAATGGAGACGTATGGATGCAAATGTAAGGTGGTAAATATAGCTCTCCAGAGCTCTACGTGTAATCATGCAGAGTCATAAGTAAAAAGTACAGTCTATTGCTTGTCTTTGACTTCCTCTCTAGCTCAGCTGGTGCCCTGAATTCAGTGTTATTATGGTTGTCTTTTTTCTGGACAGAACTGAGAAATAACAGGGTACTGTGACACACAGTGTCACGGCATATGCAAGGCAAGATTTTTCATCCTGGCCTCTGTGGGGAGAAAGAGAAAGAGCATTCTCTGTAACAGGGCACCAATAAATTTGTGAATGCTATCCAAGTAGTATCAATATCCACTGCTTTGTCTGAAGGGCACAGAATTGAAACTTTTTTGCCTTTCTTTACATCCTTTTCTAGAAGAAATGCACAATTAGTTCCAAACTCTCCCTTTACTATGCCTGTACATTTTTATTGATACATTCACTTTCACTGGCTGGAGCTCCATAGAGTTCTTATGGACTAAAACTTTTGTCATTTCACTAGAAGACACTCCTTGTTTTCAGTGGGTTCCAGAACAACCTCCCTTCCTTTGTTTTGCTTTCATAAAAGGTCTCCATTGCTTGTGCCTGTGTGACTGCTTGGAGTGCTGAGACAGGTGGCAAGTGGGTCAGAGAGATGGGGAATATGAAAGTGCTAATTGTCCATGCAAAGTCCCACAACAGAGTTGTCCGTGCCACTAGTTAAATAGAACTGATACTCTGCCTAATATATACCTGATATTCCAGACTTTCAGGAACAATGCTCCTTCCTAAGAATGCAATTTCCTTTCTATTATTGAGTAGTATTCTCTTTTATCCCATCTATTCCAGTCAAGTTACTTCATTGTGATTGCCTCTCAAGTGTTGATTAAAGCAACAGCATTATTCTGTGACACTGAGGTATGACCACTGCTTGCCATACAATGAAGTAGCTTGGCCGTAATAACTGAGTAGTTACTTTACCTAAATAGGCACCATTTCAAACAGGAATGCAGCTCCTGGCAATGAAAATAATCTGGAATAAAGGCATTGCCTGAGGGAGAGTTGTATTGTACCTGGCCATGTAAATTCAGCCTGTCCTTGTCCCATTTTAGTATTTTGAAATCCAAGTTAAGTAGACTATTTCTCCATAAGATATCTGAGTGTTAATTTAATAATCTCTGTGAAACATCTACTAGAGAAAGAAAAGGCATCATGATTTTTTAAAACATTATCCAAAAATCAAGCTGTGATGCAGCAGTTTGCAAGGGTGTCCCACTGGTTTTGATGACTTCAGACCTGCCCCAATAGCTAAACTTTATGACCATAAGGGTGAGGATGAACTTTGACTATGACCTAGATCTGCAATTCACAAGTGTTTTCATACAGCTGCAATAATATTCCAGAAAATGTAATTGGCCTTTTACTTCATTCACTTTGCAAATGAAAATAAAGCTACTGTGAGAGCAGATCTTTTGCTAAGAAAATATTTTTTTTAATATTTTTATAGCTCTGTCAATAATAAAGGAGTCTCACAGTCTGAAGTCTTTCTCTAAACCTTTTTAATGGAAAAAACTTCATAGAAAATATCCTTTTACTTTTTTAATAACATATAACTATATACATGATTAAAAACTGTAACAAAAAGCTGCAGGGACTGGAAAAATGTTTTGTTGGATCCATGCAGATGGTACATCTAAAAAAGGATTTCACAAATCCATGTACATCAAATGGAGCTGCAGTGACAGGGTTGAAAAAAATGGCAACTCTATATTATTTACCTGAATGTATTGGGAATAAAGCACAGACATACAAAATACATGAAAGGAATACAAAAGAGTACATGGTGTAAATGCTGTAAGCACAGGAAGTTTCTTTTTTTAAGTAAATAGGAGAAAAGAAGTAAAATCTCCTTTTTCACATTTTATATTGCAGTTTAAAAGATAACTAATCTCTTACTTGCTGTATTTTGTTTCTCTTCACTCTGACATACATACACAGTAGAAGTATATGAAATTTGAATTTAACTGCTCAGGAATACTTTGATTTATCTCCATGTCTGTGAATGTACTATCAGTTCTGAATAATGACATGTAGACATATTGCTTAAAAACACATACACAGTTTGACGTGAGTTACAAAATATTGAGGGCCACCACACTACAAAGTGCTGGAGACTCTTGTCCTGATCCAGCAGTATGCTGAAGGACACATACAACTTCAAATCTAAGAGGAATTCCTCAGAGACTAAAGGAAGTTAGGAACATGCAGAAGTTAGTTTCTGATCAGGGCTGGAGTTTTCAACAGTTCATAGCATAGACTCCACAGCTAGAAAAACTTCCAACTCAGGCTGTCCTGTCCTTACACCCCAGATCATGCAGCTAAACTGTGTGGATTATTTACTTGTACTTCTAAAATAGATTTTCTTAATTCTAAGTTAAAACATAAAATGAAACCTCTTTAAAAAAAAACAAACTGGGGAATTGATGAGCTCTGCAACTGAAAAAAGAAAGAGATAGTGTTTAGTTTGTCGGTGATAGATTTGAAGAGATTCTGTAGGCAGCAGGTGACAGGTTTTAAACACCTCAGTTCTGAATGAACTTGCTCATATTTTTGTCCTGGACCAAAACCCCCAAATAATTGAAAGCTCTGTACCAGCCAGCAACATCATCTGAGGTGCACAAGCATGGTGAGGATGGCAAGACATCATTTAGTAAAAGCTGTAACAAGTACTTAATGATTCCCAGTGTAATCACAGGCAGTTTAATAGCAGACAAATAAATGGAGCCTGTGCGTGCAGATATTTGTTTTAAAAAAAAAGAAAAAAGGTGAAAGCAACAACAGTAACAACAACAACAACAAAACTAGACAAGCAGTGAAAGCTAAAATATTCTGTGAAGCCTTGGAATCTGTTCCTGTTCTCGTTAACACCCACCCACCCTGTCTGGCCTTGCTCTTTTGGCAGGCAGGTAAATCCCTTCAAGTTCCTGTAAATGAAGGAGGACTTTTTGCTTATAGCAAGACATAAAGTAATTATGAAAATAGGCTTTGAAATCCAAATTGCTGTGAGCCATGAAAGCCAAATCTCACTGATAAGTGTTTGGCTTTCATTTGCCATGCAGCAGATTGATTCCCTCCCCAGTCTGACCTCTTTCTGTGGGCATGCTAATTGGAAAGTTGCCACTATACCAGGTTTGGGGCCATTACCATTCAGAATCTTTTATTTTTTAAAGAACATCAATGACACTTGTGTTGTTCGTTGCTAGTGTTTTGGGTAAAATCTGGCATGTAGAGCCCTAATTGAAACTACAATGTCAGTACAAGGCAGGTCTGTTTGAGAAGGCAGCCTGAAAGCAGTAAGACTTATTTTGTTTATTTAAGGAAGAGATAAATGTGTGTGTGCATGCATTTGCATTTAACAGTTTTATAGATGGAACCGTTATTAAATGATGCCCAGTAGCAGTTTTATCTCGTTATGATTTGTTTTATAAAGATGTAACGATTCTCAAGAGAGTTTTATGAAAACATGCAGAGTTGGTTTGCATTACGTACGCAGTTATGTGCCCAGTATATATGTTGCAACTTAATTTCTTAAATATATATTGTGTAACACTTTTTATTCCTGAGTGCTGGTCTCCATAAGGAATAGAGAAGGTGGCATCATGTGCTCTTCTGCACAATACGGTCCTTTGTCATTTTAGGAGTTCTTCTGAGGGATCTTTATTGTCACAGTTTTAACTTCAGAATATTCTCTCAATCCACATTCACCCCTAAAGAACAAATTGCAGCATCAGTGTATACCAGGTATTGTTTATCGAGCAAAAAATCTGCAAAGTGATTTCTTGATAAAATTAAGACATAACCCAAAATTGCAGTTCAGTTTAGGACAGAAGAACAATAGATGGCTTCAGAATTTGATAAGGAGATACAGAACATTAAACCCAGAAATGCTCGCTGTCTCTTGATGGAGCTTTTGCAAGTGAATTATGTCCTCTGTCCTTTCTAGACCTTGCAAATGTCCAAACACTACGACCTACCCCACCGGCCAGGGAAATTACTGTTAATATTGCACTCAAGAAAGGGAAGGTCCACACTGAGCACAATGAAAAATGAACTACTCACAACTGTGGATAAAGATGAACTTGACTCCTAACCTGCAGATCTTTCCTTCCTAGCAAAACTCCCTAGAAATCACCATTTGCATATAATGGGGAAGAGGGTTCAGCTTGCTCAGATTCCCTTCTATGATTCCCTGTAGAATTCCTCATTTTGTCCTGGCACAGGACCTTACATATGACACACTGCCAGAGACCTGGCACCTGCTAGGTCCCAGTCATCTGACACATGACTCTGAGGGGGACACATTCTGCTTTGGAGAGATTATGCTTAAAAAGTGGATATTTCTGAAAGCTAGTAACATTTTGTTTTAGTCAGCTGCAGCCTGGCTCATCTCTTTGGCCACTCTGCTGAGGTTTAGAGTGGATGTTGCATTGCTTCGTGGGACTTGCATTTGTCTTCTCTGAAGTACAGGTATTTCGATTTTCCTGTGCCTATTTCGAGTAATGGAGAAGTCTCTTTATGTCATTAGTGAAGTTACGTCTTCCAGATGCTGTGTATGTAAAGCAAACACTGTCCCCACCTCAAAACAGGTACAGCCCACATCTGGAAGTAGAACGTCTTTTCCATGTTAACTCAATGAGGATTTTTTTTACAGGAGCTCTTACAGACAATTGTTTCTTGGTTGAATTTTTATCCCCACCCCTAAGACACACTGCTCTATTTCTTATATTAAAATGTAGAACATGCTGGCATGGATATGGTGTTAGCATGTTTACTATTTGACACTGCCTCCCCTCTGGATTCTCCTGTGCAGGGCTTAATGCCATCTGAACCACAAAGAATATTTCAGAGGAATTCCTCAGAACCTCTTTCTAATAAGTGTTTCAGAATGGAGTGAGAGGCCTCTGTTTAAGGCAATTAAACCCCTCTGCAGGCCCCCGGGGTTGCATAACCCATTTTGTGTTTACTTCTACGCTGCAGATTTTACACAAAATATAACATTGGGGTGAAACTCCTGTAACCTTCCTTGGAAAGTTAATTCATTTGAGCAGAAATATCAGTATTTACCAGCCAATGTCCCTTCATCTGCAGCTTTGAAAACTGATGTGCCTGTTGGCTTGGTAAGCCTTGTATGTGCTACAGTTGTTGGTATTTAAGGGATACAGCAGAGTGATGATTCTGTAGGCAGTTTTAAGATTTACCGCAGTCTAAGTACCTGCAAGTAAATATTAGTGAAGACTTCTTTACATGTGAAAGGTTCCCATTGATCTGGACCACGCTGCCCTCAGCTTTCAGTAGAAAGTGCTGGATTTGTCTCCCAAAGAATGACCAATGGAAGCTGTCACCAGGAGCTGCCTGGAGCACAGGAACTAGTGCTACTAGGTGTCTGTGTGGAAGTTTCTGGATTCAGCAGGGCTGCTTTGTAGCTCCAGAAACACATTGGACACATTTTAGCAAGCCAATAGATAATCCAGGTGACAGCAGCGAGTGACTATGTATATTCCATATGCCACTTGATCTCTTATCTTGATCTGCCAAACAAAATTAGAGACATTTATCGTCTGTTTCTTTAGCTCATGGCTTCAGGGCTTTACGTATTTGCTTTCTGGTCAATAGTTTGGAAAGGGACAACTGTGATGAGTTCTAAAGCAAGTATTTTTTCAAAAGTTAAAAAACTGCACTTGCTGAATAGGAAGATAAGTTATGCCAGACATTCAGAGCAGAAGAGTCAGTGTGTGTTCAGTTAAAGGGCTCAATTATCCCCACAGCCTAATACAGGGAACAAAACCATCCTATCCTATGGCCACTCTGGGTCTTCTGGGATTGCAGTGTGGTATCAGAGTGAGAATAAAGATTGTGTCTGTGAAAAGGAAGGAGCCCATGCCTCAAATCTGCATGGCGCTATCCCTTGGTAGATGTGAGCAAAGGGGAAAAAAAAGCTTTTTTAGAAGAAATATTACAGACTGTCTTCCCTCCCTCAGTCCAGGAGAAAAAAATGGGAATTACAACTCCAAGCCATCTCCTGCTTGCACTTGTTTTTTGGAATGCAGGTGTGCATTGCTGTATCTCAGAGCTATCCAGACAATAACAATTCCTATGACATTAAAGGAGAGTTCTGAAGCAGAATGGCACTTCCTTCCCTTGAAGGCATTTGGACAGAGGCCAGAATTTTGGGGAGCTCTAATATAAAATGGCCACATGTGGCTACCTGGGGTGACCCACCCAATTTTTAGTTATAGGAGTTAAATTCTGTGTCTCCAAGGTAGTGATAAGAAGCTTTAAAGAAACATGAATGAAAAAAACCCCAAACCTATGTCTTCTAGACCTCTTCAAGGATACGAGAATATTTTAAGTAGTCTTAATGCAATCAGAAATCACCTGTACTGTGTACATGAATTTTGGTTCTCTGCCGGGGTACACATGCCCTGCTACATTTTGTGGGAGTGTTAAATGAGTATGACAGTTCTCAACTTTGTGTTGACTTCTTGCCCATGTAAGATGAAAACCTATGAATTTAAATGCAGGACCAAAACAAGTCCCAGAAAATGCAGTTCTGGCACAGGCAGCACAGTGGCCTGGTTATGATCTGGCTGTAACATAGTGTCACCTTATCAATGACACTCTTATGTATAGACACTTTTTATTTTTTTCTTTAACTGCCCAACTCAACATTATTTATGCTGTAAAATGTATCCCGTAAAAAAAAATAATCTAGGAAACTGGCATCTTAATAAAAAGTATGCAGGTACTAAGGCAGGGTGGAGGAGGTGAACTAGATGGTGATATCTGATCAAAGAGGTTCTGAAAGGAGTAGAATAATTACTCATAGGTAGGTTTGGAGATGGAGGTTATTGCCATTCCAAACATTTATTGCTTATGATGAATACTTTCAAAGCTGTAGTGGGAATCAAGAGTGCAATTATCACAGATTTTTCCATGAGAGCTGGGGTGCTGCCTGGGTTTCCCCCCTTTCAAGAACTCTGCAACATTGATATGTGAATATTTTGCTTGCACAGTTGAACCTCCCTGGAGTCAGTGGGGTCACCCCTGGGTGTCAGGTTACTCATGTGCTCTATCAAGCTTAGTAGTTTTAGAATATTTTCACAATGATAAGAGTTAGATGACCTGACATATTTATGCCAGTGTGAGATCACCTCATAACTCATGAATGTGAATAGTATGAATGTGTTATTCAAAGTACTCCCTAACGAGGGAAAATACTTCGGACTACATAGAGCTTGTTTTATAGATCAAATTGTATACTTCAGCATATTTAAAGTTTTAAAGAGTTTGACCTTACTTTAGTTTTACTGCTGAGTTTGCCATTAGCCATAAGGTATTTTGAAAACTTAGGTGAGACATATCTGGTACACATACCTCCTGCACAGAAATTAATTGAATCCTTGGTATGTAACCAATCTGGGGCTGATGCAATTGCTTAACTTCCTTGTGGTTGTAATGAGAATGAGAAACTGGTAAGACTTTAAATTAGGTACATGGGACAATTTTTGAGTATGGAGCTCCATTTCAAAATATTTGACACTTAGTGCTAAATGGAATAAGAAAGACAGAAAGCTTTATAATGGCAAGTAGTTTTTTTCAAAGGGATGTAAACACCTTTGTGCCCTTTTCTTTGCCTGATTTCATTGTTTAAAAATCTGCAAGCTGATAACCGTTTTATAAAATTCAAATGCACCTATATTAATAAATATAGTGAAAACTGAAGAAAGGAAAGAAAAAAACTACCAAGAGGGGCACAATACATGGCAAAACAACTCTGAAACAAGTACACCAAACCAGTCAATTAGCACTCAGCAGCACCAAAGAGAGAGTCTTTCTGAAAAGTGATGGCTAAAAAAGCCTTCCAGAAAACACAGATTACAAGTTCAGAAAAATTCAGAAATTTTCAGTTCCTTTCAGGATAAGAAGAGAATTCCAATCAATTAGTTTGCAATTACTTAAAAAAAAAAAAAAGTGGTCTTACCATGCAAATCAACTGCATTTCTGGATCTTAATTTTGCATGGAAGCATTCACTAATGTTTATTAAGTTGTGGAGTTGAAAAGAATTTAAAAAACAACAGGGTAATACTTACATCTCTCTCCCATTGCCAGACATTTTGAATCCTCCAAAAGGACTTTGGGCATTTAAGGCATTGTAGCAATTTATCCTGTAACAGGAAGAGGCATTAAGTCCAGCTGCACTGCCAGAGAGACCTTTGGATAACTCAGAGAGAGGATGAAACTTGTGGAGCTAAGGACACCCATACCTCTTAGTAATAACAAACTTGTTTCATGTTGAAAATAAATGAGGGATTTATGCCACAAAAACAACAGTCTGCATCGTACTCCTAAGGAGAATTGCATTTGACCTATGAGGGCCAGAGGAGAGCACCATACCCTGGGACACATCTTCAGTAATGAACTGTTCATCTGCTGCCAAATCTCAGTGCCAGTTTATAACAAAGAGCTGTTAGAGTTGAGTTTGCCCTTTTTCTCCCTAATTTCTTGCAGATCTTTAGTTCGCTCAGGTTTGACATACTAAATTGCAAGCTACTAAACTTCAGACTTGGCATTCCCTATCTCTAAAGACTGGAGAGGAGGTGTCCCCTCAGTTTCTTTATGTTGTAGGAAGTACACAATCCTTTGTGCCTTTAGTAAAACCTCCCAGAATTCTTGTGCTCCCCAGAAAGGATCGTTTATCTTGTTTGTTTTCAGTACAGGCGCTGAGCAGAGGCTGCCGTGCTCCTGGGAAGCACGGTGCTTCCCAGCTCCTGCAGCATTCCCCAGCAGGGAGCAGCCATAGCCCCTCCCCACTGCTGTTCCATGGCTCGGCCAGTGATCCACCACTAGAATGGGCTGCATAAATATTCTTAGCAAAGGCTGCAAAACTGAAGTGAAATGATGATAGTGAAGCAAACTCTTTATCTTCGGGAGTGGGAGTGGGATAATTTCTGCTTACCAGACTGTCCCAGCCTGCATTGCTGAAGAGACTGTCAGGGCCTTGTTTATGTCATTTGTAAAGACAGCAGCTACCAGCCCAAAATCAGAATTGTTGGCTCTCTCTATAACTTCATCCATGGTTTTAAATCTCAGTATTTCTTGAACGGGCCCAAAAATCTGCAACAAAGATTGTTTAAACTTTAGATTTAAACAATTAAATAGATTTAGATTAATAAACTACCCCCCTCAGAGGAATTTTATTCTTCATTTATTCTGCTTTCTTAATTATCTTCTCTCTCTTATTATACTCTTTAAAATTTCCCACAGCAAAATTTAGTGGTAAACAGTGATAATATCTGTCTGTAAAACTGCATGAATTTTCCAAACCAGCTGCCTCAGGGGAACTTGTCCATTCTACCCATATCTCCTCTTTGATATCTGAGACCTTACAGTCAATGACAAAAATTGAGCTTCCTTACCAAGCTGATGTCACTTGTGTGCATAAGGAGTTCTGAAAAGAGTTTTTTTTTTACTATGGTCATAATTTACACTTTGAAGCTTTTGTTTCAGGAATTAAACAAAGGGGAAAAGTAATATTTAGGACATTTTAAAAGGATCTTGCCCACACATGTGAATACCTCCTCCTTGGCAATCCGCATGTCATCTGTTACATTGGAAAACACTGTAGGTTCAATGAAGAATCCCTTTCTTCCCAGCCCCTTTCCCCCACATTCAAGTTTTGCTCCTTCGGTGATGCCACTTTGAATCAGTTCCAAGATCTTGTTGTATTGTTTTTTATCAATCTGAAAGAGAGAAAAAACTGTTTGATGTGCAGACCGTGTACTTGACAACTGAGCCCAAACAGCTTTTAGACAAGTCATGTTCCAGTGAGTCGGTTCCTGCTTCCATCACTGCTCTTTGAGCTGCAGATGCCAAAGATCTACAAGCAGGTGCTGCCTGTAACTTTGGGCTCCGATTTCTGAAGATATGTCACCTAATGTTTGTGGCTTAACCCATGCTCTTGCTAAGAAATCTAGTTCACAAGCATAAAAAAAAAGCAGATCATTAGTTTTTGTCTCAGATCAACTTCCTGAAAATGTTATAGACCCAGCTGGTTATTAGGGGCAGGAACATATTCTAAAGACTTAGTTCTGATTATGCCCATCTTCTGCTTAGAATTCCTGGATCTCCAAGCACAGTTATGGTTGTAGACAGTTCTTGACAGTTAAATGCTCACAGACTTTTAAGAGCTTCTCATAGTTTACAGCTGTATTTTGGGGGCTGAAGATCCAAATCTTGCTCTTAAAACTTTATATTTAAACTGAGCTATTTTTTATTTAACAAGAAACACCTCAGAGCTGCACCTCGAGCTTATTTACTCCTTTACAATTTTAATCTTGAAAGCATGTAATGTGTCAGCTACCCTGGGCCTTGAGCGAGTGTGCACTCTCTGCCTTAGTTGAGTTTAAATATTCCAGGCACCTCCTGGGCTGTAGAGCCAAAGCCCTACTCCTTTACCTGTGGACCTTGTTCTGTAGTTGGGTCAAAAGGACTCCCCACAACTCTCCTCTTTGCACGTTCTACACTTCTTCTAACAAACTCTTCGTAGATTGATTCTTCCACATAAATCCGTGAGCCTGCAGTGCAGCATTGACCTTGATTGAAGAAGACTCCTTGGTGAGCTTGTTCTACTGCGTAGTCCACTGAAAACCAAGACACAGCATATGTTGCACTGGAACACTGGGCAAACGTGCCTTTGCACCAGTGCTGTGTGTATTACACAGTGCCACATTCCTGAAACTTCAGTAATAGGATTTGGTTAAATAAAACTAAATCAAGACATCCCATAGTTGTGTCAGGTCAGAAATGAGGGTGATTCCCAGTGGAAAAGTTAAGACAGTACTTTAACAGTCAAAAGGAGTAAGATATGCAAGAACAACTTCACCAGTGTCCAGCCACATGCCATTTACTAAGTAAAACCCTTAAGGGAACCTCAGAAGCAGGATGTGCCCCATGTAAGTACATCTGACTGGGTCACTATAGGAAGAGGAAAATTTGACTGTGACCCAAGTTGGCACTGGGTTTAATACTTGATGTGTGAGAATTACAGCAAATCAAATTCATGGGAGAATTTGACTTTGATAATGGCAAGACCCGTCCTTCCCAGAAAGCCATCCTCTTTTTCTGCAACATAGAAATTTCCTTTTGGCCCATGCAGATGACTGAGCAAGGCTTTAAAATTATAGGTCTATTGTAGAACAATCGACCCTTGATTTCTACTCTAAATTCCTTGGAGGTACAACTAAAACATTCTGTCCAAGCAGGAGAGAGGATCTGTCATATTTAGACATTCAAGGCCACATTCTTACTTTGGGTGTAATAACTGACTAGACAAGCAGAATGAATTCATCCCTAAACAGAGATGCCCTACAGCACTGTAATACCTCTGTTAACAGTTGTAGCACTTTGGAACATTGCTTAAAGTACAGTCTTTTATGGACTAAACAAAGCAACAGTGCTTTACTTTCAGCACACTCTGGACAACTCTGTCTAACAGAAATGTCTTTTTATGCCCTCAGTGTGGTCTTTAGAAAAATTATGTGGGGTGTTCCCTGGACCACATTCAGATTTCCCCTGGCAGCTCCATGGAGATTGAAAGCACTAGTGGATAGCTGTGATTAACTAATGTTTCTTCCTCTATTGTTAACAGTTTTTCACCATGAGGGGCTCTAACTATTCTTGTCTGGGTTTTTTGGTGCACTAAACCTTCAACAGCTTTATCATGCTTTCTGCTAACTTTTGGCACACAGTGTTCTTCAAGCAGAACAAACAACTCCTTTGGAACGGTGAGCCAATTGCTGTTTTTAAATAATCAGAGCTTTGAAGTTTAAATCTTAAGCCAAGTGTTGGAGGTTGTAATTGTGGGAAGACCAGAGAGCAGTTGTCCTTCCCCTGTGGAAGTCATAACACAGACCTGCTCTGGCACATGTCACTCTACTAGAAATGTTTAGGTGTTCAAGTCTGAGTTAGCAGGTGAGGGACATTTGAGGTGTGGTGATATCTGGTGGGAGGTGGAGATGAGTTACTGGAGTAGAAGGCTGGAATATCTGTGTCTGGCTCCAGCTGACAGGAGCTTTTTTAGCTTACCAAGATGACCGTGGCTGAAATTTCAGTCCTTGACTAGGTAAAGCATTTCTATGTGGGAAAGCTGCTGGAAGTTGTAAAGCTTTCCCTAGTTTTTCAGATATTGATAAGTTTTGAAAATGGATACAGGATTGTAACCATCTCTTGTAATTCATGCTATTCAAAGTCATTCTATTCACTTCCCCCTTTTAAATGAGAAGACCAAATCCTTGTGTTTATTTATTGGGGTTGCAAAGTTCTCAGAAAGGGCATTGAGTGCAGTGTGCCTGCATCCAGCCTGAAACAAGAGTTCAGAGCAAGGTGTGAACCATCTCATTCATCTTAACGGGGTGTTAACTTCAAAACCTCCTGCTGACAATTTAGATATCAACACTGTAACTATTTCATTGCTGATCATTTAAGCAGAAATTTCCAGTTTGTGTTTATATTCTATCCTAAACAGCTGTCCTGTACCTTCTCAGGTGCCAAAAATCTCAGCTGCACAACATCATACATCCGCCAAAATTTTCAGCTCCCTGCTGACAGTGGTAGTGAGGATATTTCAATACACAGTTCTTTAGTTGTAAAAATTTTAAAAATTGAATAGTCTCCCTTTACAACTACTTAACAAAGGAATACTGTACTGACTAGATTAGCAATTCAAGTGAACATAAAAGTCCTCCCTTTTTGTAATTGGTTTGAACCAAAAAAATCACAGAATTTCCAGATTTAAAGCACTAAATCACCTTGCTGCAGAGCATAGGATGGCAAATGTGTATGGGACTAACTGTGAAAAAACACCATGTCTATATGCTTGGTTACAACCCTTTTCCTGCTCTCTTATTGACTATGAATCTGTGGGTTCAAAAGTTGTATTTTATAAAAGACAGCACACCTCTAGGTTGCTTCTTTAAAATTGAAAAGTGCCATTAGATACAGCTGTATTTGCTTCACTTCACTTTATATGAAAGATGTGCCCTAAAATTAGTTAAATAAAAAAAGAAAAAGACATCATGCAATCATATTTTTAGCAAAAAATATGGAAATGCTGACTTACAATCAGCATCTGCAAAAATAATGTTTGGGCTTTTCCCACCCAGCTCCAGTGTAACTCTCTTCAAATTACTCCTTCCAGCTGCTTCTTGGATCAGTTTCCCAACCTGAAAGGAAATGGAGACACATTTTACAGGGAATGTAGTCATACAGTTCATTTTAACAGCCAGGGCTGGCTATCAGTAGAGCAGAGCTTTAAATAATCCAGCAGGTTCTTCCTTTCAAACATATTCTCATCAAGAGTGGACAGCTTTCTTTTTGCCTTTTTTTTTTTTCTTCCAGAAATTGAGAGGGGTTAAGGCACAGTTCTAGGTTTGTGTACCACTCACCCCTATGCAGCTATGCTAAAATGGCTTGGGGCTTTCTTTTAGGGCATTTTAGGAGGGCTGAGTTAGAAATCTGAAATGGATATAACTACAATTACTTCCATCCAAACCACTGACATGTTCAAAAGGTTTAACACATCAAATTCTGATGAAATCATGCTCCTCCTCTGCAGGATTAACACCACAGAGCAGAATACCAAGTAGGCAAGAAGTTAAAAAAGCACCATCCCAGACCTGACCCACAGCTGCACCACAGATAATCTTAATATGAGTTGAGGAGGTCAAAATCACCTCTGAAATGTCTTTGTAGATTGTGGGGTCAGCTGGAGCAGCCACAAATTGCAGATCTCACCAATGAACATGAGAGTAGATTAAATGGAGCAGCAATCTGACAGCTACAGATTTGACATGCTTCCACATCACTACAGTTGGAGGGGCAGCTGTGATCCCTGGAAATTCTCCTCTCCCTGGATCAACAAATCTAAAATAGATCAGCTTTTGTACAGTTGCAGTAACTGTGACCATTTTGCAGCTAAGGTAGTAATCACAGGTAGATTTAGGCATGGTAAAACACAGGATTAAGAATATCTATTGAATATTGAGAAGCCTAAGAACCTTGGTAAGTGGTTTATTTTAACTGGGACATGTTTTAATGTCACACAGAAAGTTAGAGGTGAAGTGAGATGGGAGTGAGTGCAGAGCTGGGCTTTTTTCTCCATGTAGTACTCTGGTCTCTCTATCTGTTTTCTATTTCTAAGGTTTTGTGAGTCAGAGTCCCTGCAGCAAAGGGTTAATGGATGAGAAGCTGAACCTCTTAGAGAATTGAAGGCAGTCTGCTAGAGAAAGTTAAGTCAGCACTGGAGTAATCAGAAAGCAAATGAAACAGAAACCAGGGCCCCCAAAGGAAAAAAAAAAAAAAAAAACCCCAAACAAAGGAAAAATCTCACAGGATAATGAAGGAATTGTGAACTACTTCATGTACCTTTGTGATTAACTGTTTATCTGGTGATACCACAGTTGAGTGTGACTGAGGTATTTTCTTAAAAAAAAAAAAAAAGGCAAAAGCTTTTTTTTCTTTACCCATGTATTGATGGAATGGAGTGTTGACATTATCATGAAATTCCTTGCATATCCCCTTAATTGGAGCTGATTTTATTGCTATGTTTGACTGACAGCCAGAAGTGAACCTGAAAAAAAAAGGATCCTTTCTGCCTTCCACCCCCACCACATACATCGAGCACGTCATCTGGAAATTCCAGCCTCTCAAACTGTGCTGAAAATGTACCCTGGAAACCAGAGTTCTGTGTTTATAGCCCGTGCCAGCCAATGCCATTCACACCCTCGCTGTCTTGAACCTCCCTCTCTCAAAGAACAGTAACAGCTATTTCCCCTCAAAAATTCACAAAGAGCAGGACAGACTAAGAAAGCCAGATAAATGTGTCCAGCCCTCATCTCTCTGTCTTGCATTCTGCTTTAATGTCAAAACACTTCTGTACATGTAAGTAAAGATTTTGAAAGGATTATTTGCAAACAAGTGATTGACAAGTATGCAAGTCCAAGTATGGTGTATACGGCAAATATTCAGGTCCAAAGGGCTTTGAGAGAGTGGTGTTAATTTGGAAAAGTGTAGTCTGAGGTATTTTTAATACAGGGAAGTTGTTGTCGAGTTTCCAAGTAAAAACTTAATAGAAGGCTTCACTGTGTCTTTCCTGTTAGAGATCAGCGTAGACATCAGGATGGTGGGGCTCACGCTGCTCTGCATTTTTGTTCACTGTGTTCCCATTGTGCCCTGCGCGCTTACAAGTTGAGAAAAGTGTTAGGGAAGGCACCAGCGCCGTGGTTATTTAGTGACAAAGGCGGCCTTTTGTGACTGACCCTCTCTTTATGGAGAAAGACAGCATGAAAGGGATAAGTGATAGTGTTGCAATCTGCATGGGCTTTCAGGACACGCTTCCCGCCGTGTCTCTCAGCTCTATCCCTGAGCTCCCAATAGGCAGCACAGCCCGGAGAGGGAACGCTGCAAGAGAGGACTCCCCCACAGATAATGGAGCTGTGTGATTATTCAGCAGGAATGTTGGCAGAGAAAGCCCTGACTCCCCATCCTTGTTTTGAATAGGCTTCAAGATTGATATCAGGAGTATCCCCGGATAGCTTGTGAAGTACCATAACCTTGTAAGCTGCATGGAGGGTGAGGCAGATGTAATTTGGTCCATCTCAAAGAAAACAATTTGTTATGCAGAGCAACAACAACAAAGATTTAAAAAGTAGTTTGAGGCACTCCTGTGCAACAAAGCTGTTTGAAGGATAGTCCTGGAAAGGTCTGTTTCTGCACAGTCAATGGTGTGACATTGGCCAGTGAGAATGTATCATGATCTAAAGTATTTGACTGCTTTTTATTTTATGCCTTCTCTATATGGAAGTTTAACGTCTCTTTCAAGAGGAGGCTTAAGCAGTTGCATTTTAAATACTTTGAGCAGAAATTTAAAAATGTTCGTTGTCTTTCATGTTCTCTTAATTTTCTGTTTGCAGACAGAAATCTGTATTTCTAAAGGGTGCAGGTGGGTTTGCCTGTTACTGTTAGAGCACTCAAAGTCTCATGAGTCAAAAGCAAGCCTCCAAGGTTTGTGGTACTTCCTCTTCAGCTCTGTCATTCGGAATGTCTGGGTTCTCCTTTGCTCTGAACCTTCCTTTGCTCACAGATAAACAGTAAACCATCAGGGAACACCTGAATCTAGGGGAACCGCGGTCTAGCTGAACAGCAGGTCATTTTCTTGGCACTGCCACAGACAAGACAGTGAAGAGAAGAATGGCACAGGGAGATGTATGGATTAAAAGATTCCATGAACAGTGCAAACTTTGACAGAGGAGATATACATCATCAGTTAGTTAGGGGTTTTAAATAATACACTCTACGCCTTTCTTGGGATATTGAGAAAATATCTGAAGAATAGTAAGTGGTTTAAGTTACAAGAGATTGATTAAGTTTTGGGGAGATGGTATGGTCAGACAGAAATTTTCAGTGTTTTCTGGAAGTACAGTTTTCTTTCTCCAGCTATTGAGACACTGGTCATTGTTTTGGCAAAACCCTCAAACCCATGCTGCTGCTCACTCAGTCTGCCTTATTTTTTATGAATTCCAGATTATACACAAAATCTTTCTGACAAGCATTTTTGAGCCTCCTGGCATGTTCAGGGTGTGTCTCCTGCAAGGACAAGCAAATTTGAAATACTGGCACAAAGAAGAGAGCTTTATCTGACCGTGTGAAAAGCAGGCCTGAAAAGAGCATACTGAACAGTGCAGCACAAGTGAAAAGGCAATCCCAAACACATATTCCTGGAGAGAATCCTAAGCTATAAATGGCTCATTTATTCCATAGGTTAAATCCTGGCCCCATGGGAGTCTGTGGCTAAACTCCTACTAACATTGATAGCACTGATACACCACCCTATTTGCATGGGGTGTAAGAAGGTGGTTCTTTTGATGTGCATCTTTTGTAGGCAAAGAGGGACAAGAGTTGCCCAGGGATAGCTTCCTAAATGCTACCAAAAACACAAAGGAAGGAAAGGGAAACAGCTTCTCATTCAGGAGGCACAAGCTGTCCAAGACAGGATCCAAAAGATTGGGCAGGAACAGGAATGAATGCTCATGTACCCTCCTTAAATCCTTACACAGGGCATATGGGTAGCACCATAAGCTCACAGTCTTCTCAGAACAGGTCAGATCACCTTTAGGATTCTTATTGCTAAAGTAGAAAATGCCAGGTTGCAATTCTTCATGAAGCCTAAAATCAGCAAGAGGTTGTGGGATCCAGGAGAGCTCACACAACTCATTGCCTGTGCGGTAGGAAGACATTCTGTCTACATCATGCATTGGGACATTCATCTCACTTTGGAAATGAAAGGAGAATCCTGCTGAGTAAATTAGAATCAGTGGTAATACAGCTGTTAGCTACAAACATTTGTTTGGCATGAATCAATCTCAACTCTCCCGTAGTTTGCTTTGATGGTCTCTCTAGTATCTTGTTGACTAATGATGAGATCATGGTTTGTTAATCTAAGTGCATAAAGAAAACATTCTGCCAAGCAAAATGAAGACTCTTTTGCGGGGTTTATTGCAGTTGTTTATAGACCTTTTGTTTACACAGGCATCCAAACCAATTTGTTGGATATTTATTTGGGTTACTCTACAGAACTGCCTGAACACAGACCTGAATCCTATCTTAAATCTGTCTGCATTTTAATGGGTCGTAGTTTGAACAAAGTGGAAACCAGCCACTTAGGATACATTTCTTGTTGGCCAGAACTTCAAATGTTTTGTGTGGTATCTTTATTTCTCATCTTGAGAGCATTTAACAACTGGAGGGAGTTGTAAGCCAGTCTGATTTGGAGGTTACACATTTGATTTTAAACAGAAGTTATTAGAACTCATTAAACCTTTTGCAACAATCAAAATACAATTTTTATCCCAGGCAGGGCTTTAAATCTGCATTTTAAAAAAAATTATAACTTCTCACTCTCCATAATCATCTCTAATTTTAAACCTAGAACATACTGCCCTCAGCTATTCCCTGTGTACCAGGAACTTTTGGGTACACCATCCCCACACCAGTTCCAGTTCAGGTGGAGCACACAGGGAGTGACTTGGGCAGATAGCTTACAGCAGGAAAATGGCTGTATTTGCAAAGCTTTAACTGAGCTCACAGATTTAAATGGAAATAAAAGCAAATTAAAAGTAAACCTGCTTCTGATGGCTGCTTTTCTCTGATATTTGAAGGCCTATTACTTTTTTTGCATAGCAAAAGTTCTTTCAGAGAATATGCAGGTAATATGAAGACACTCTTTGCATTTGTGGTATATGTAAAAATTCCCCCCTCATCAGCATTTGTCTTGGAAATACAGAAAGCCCACTGTTATTTCACTGAGGAAGAGACTTGTAGAACATCTCCTGTACTTCTGCTAGTTTTAATTAAATTGTTGCTAATAATTATTTTAAAAGAACTCAGACAAGAATATGTGGAACAGTGAAGAAGCTGAGGCAGAGAGGGGCAGTGCAAAAGGAAAAGGTGTGTACAGGAAACAAGGGGTATAGTAAGACACAGCTGAGCTTTACAGTACCTCTCCCATGCTGCCAGTGAGTGGAGCTTCACCCTGCAGCTTGGGAGTAGAAGGACCAAGGAGAAATTCAGTAAGATGTAATGAGATATGTAAGTTGATTATGGAGTTCCAAGGAAAGGCAGAAAAAGGATAGGAGCAACTGTTAACATGGTCATATTGGCTGGAAGAAATTTTGGTTATGGCAGTTTAAATTTCATCTGATTGTGGAAGATGGGAAAAAAAAAGTCAGTGATGCCTGAGAGGAGATTGCTGTAATTAAGGAGGATCATGGATTAGCCCTGGTTCACTAAAACCAACACAGTAAAAATAAACATTTTGGTTAAAATGCCCATACCAAACAGGCAGCTGAAGAGTGAACTGAAGCAAGCAGAGAAGCCAAGAAAGCTACTGGAATCTAAGGAGGCACAGTATTTTAGGTGGGCTTTCATATTTCTTTGAGTGTGACAGTTGTCAGAGTGAAATCCATAGCCTGCCAGGTGTTTGCAGAACCCTTCCCCTTCCAAGTGAGCTGTGGAGGGAAGAATTTTGAGATCCCTGTACAGGGGATTGTGAGAGGAAGATGGTCCATGGGAGAGTTTCATAAGAAGCAGATAGGCTGAGGGATGAAAGAGCTGGCAGACTGTTCTTTTAATGGGTGAAAGCTAACCCATAAAAGGAGGGGCAGCAGGAAAGATGGAGAGAAATGAAATCAAACAGTAATGACTCCAGAGGAAAAAAGCTCTTTATGCTTTTTCACATATTATTTTGTGTGTGTGTGTGGGGGGGGGGGGGGGGGGGGGGAAGAATTGTAAAAGTAAAAAGCAGTATTTAAAAAAAATTCAGAGCACCTGAGAATCTAAAATCCAGAGAAGAGAGTGCACACTGGATAGCTTAAAACTAGAAATCAGAGGCAGAAGTTGAAAGTTATTTCTGTGTTGTCATTGCACGGGCATGGGCTTGAGGCCTCCCAGTCATCAGGAGTGTCAAGAGGCACTGGGCTAACACGCAGGTGACAAAGCCATTGGCACATGGAATACAAGTGTCCACATGCACCTCTGGGCTCAGAAGTGTGTAAGTCATTGATTGTCACAAGCTGAGAGGCTGCAGCAAGGAAGGGATCACTCTACACATGCTCTCTTCTTCTGTGAGCATCTGGTACTGGCCCTGGTGCAAGATAAGTTGTGAGGCTGGAGGGCTCTGTGGTGTGGCTGTGTCAGGCTTTATGGAGTTAAGGTTATGAACTTGGCCTTTTGGCTCCTATTTCTATGGATTGGGTTCTACAAATATTGGAACACATTTGCATTCAATTTTTTTTTTTTTTTTTTTTTTTTTTTTTGGTAGGAGGAGTAGCCTGTTTTCTGCCTTTCAAGAATATTGCAGAAAAAAGATAATAACAGCCCATTTTTGTGATTTTTACAAGCAAATGGGGAGTTTTCATCAGTTATAAGTATACTTCAAAGGTAAAGAACTTTTATAAAAGAATCTCATGGTGAGAACTTGAGAAAAACCTGTGCTACAGAATCTCAATTTGAATATCTTTGCATTTGTACTGATAAGTTTTATCATTAACTTGCCCATCCTGAACTGCCTTAACTAGCACAGGGATGAAATGGAAGAATGGAGTTACTGCATGGTGTTTACACATCTAATGGCTATTGGAAATCCCCACCACTGGAGTGTACAGTTGACATGCTTCAGATAAGTACTGGAGAGAAAAAATATTTCCATTATTATTTCACTAGAAATTGAAATCTTCTTTGGAGGAGTCAGACTATAGTCCAGCTCATATCAGAACATGGTGTTTAAAATGTTACAATGTTGACTTGCTGTTACAAAAATTCAGTGTTACAGGAAATCAGAAACAATATGGAATAGTTTACACTAACTCTGCATTAAAACGATCCATCTGTTCTTGCTTTAGGTTCTTAGAGAATTGCTTTTTCATCTCTGTAATGCTTTTCACTTCCTATTAGTAAGGCTTTTAAAGGTAGGCACTGAGTTAGTATAAAACCCACAGCTTTTGAGTTTAAACGCCTATTAAAACTAAAGCTGTCTGGAACTACAATAAAAATTTATTTTGGCTACAAGAGACAACTTTGAAACCTAACCCATCTGTATTTTTCCTCTTCCAAACAGTGCAACATCCTGTATAATAGAATATTTATCTTAAACAGAGACCACATATCTTTATGAAAACAATTGTTTCAACTTAATTTATGGGGGGTAATCAGCTCATATTAAAATTTTCAGTATTCCAGGATGCTAATCTTAATTGGATACAGGAGATGTAATGACTAGAGTAATTCCATAGAATAATCTGAAATCTAATATAGCCATTGACTTAGAATGTAACCTGTGTATATTAGAATCTGAAGTTGTCATTAAAAAATCAGGTACAGGCATATAGTAATTGCAAAACTTGTGTTTGCAAATTAGGCATACAACTGCAGCTACATTTTACTGGTAATTTAGGTTTTGACTTGCAAACTCAATTCCAGAATAATTCCACCAGAATAATTTATTTTAAATAATTGAGCTGGTCTCTGCCGTTCTTGGGCCCACCAGGGAGGTACTCACACATATCTAGGAGGGCTGCATGGTCAGTGAATTTATTGATGCAAATCAAAAAACAAATTGCCTCACTGTGAAGAGCAGTATCCCTGGGATGCATAAAGCCTTCCACTGCCACGAGTGGGAGTCGAACATATCAAAGAGAGACTGGATCCCTGGGGTTTAGCTCCCTCCATACAATAGTTTGTCAGATTTTGAATTGAAAAGGGCTGGGTTTAGCACTCTCTAAATATAACCAGCCCTGAAACTCCCACAGAGATTCCTTTCTGTCTGCCTTCAGACAATGAGATAAGGCCCCTTCTCCTGTGACTTCAGTCTGGAGTACCTCTGTCATCCCCACCCCAACCCTGATAACAGCCAGCTTGGCACATATTTGAGAGCAAGACGTGATGAGAGTTTTGGGGGTTAGTCTTGCTGTAGATTGCAGCCTTCATCTTCAGAGTGAGCCTCCTCTCTAACATCTGCAGCATAGACCAACAGCAAGACATTTTGGCATCCAGGACACAACTGACTCCCTTCATCCTCTAGCCAGCTTCTTTCCATCATTTTGGGAACCGAACCTTGGACAATCTACTTTTCTCCCTGCATTCCTTCCTTTTTAGGTCTCCTCCTCATCCTCAATATACTTGAATGCAGCATCAAAGTTGAAGTATATTTGCACAATTTGCTCCCTTCCTCTCCCTTTTCCCCCAAGTTCAGCAGGATACACAAATTATGTACGTTAAAGCAGCATTTATGTGTGCTATGATATACACGGGATGTTCTGCCTACTTGCATGTGATTCACATCCTCATAAGCCCACAGGAAATCCAAGTAATATTTTTCCAGGCATATCTCCTGTGCTGAGGTGCCGAGCACAGCAGGGGCTGGAGGAAAGGAGTCGTTTGAGCTTGGGAAGTTCTGTGGTACATAAGTTTAGCTGGGAAGCACAGACCACTGTTATTTAGATGGAGCTCTTTTACTCAGTGACAGTAAGAAATGTAGCACAAAGACTGAAGTATTTATTCATGTTTTACAGTAATGTGGGAATCCTCTTACCTCAGTGGATCCAGTGAAAGCGATTTTATCAATGCCAACATGAGAGGCTATGGCTGCACCAACAATTGGACCAAATCCTGGCAAAATATTGACAACTCCTGGTGGAAAGCCGGCCTGTCAGAATAGGAGTGAAAGAAGGTAAGCATGACTTATGAGAACTGTTAGAGCAAGTTAAAGCAGGCATGTGCTGGTAGTTCCCTCCCCAGAAGGAGAGACAGACATCACTCCCCTCAATTATTCTTACCTCCTTGATGAGGGCACCCATATAGAGAGCACTGAGTGGTGTTTGTTCTGCTGGTTTAATAACTACTGTATTGCCACAGCATAGAGCTGGAGCAATCTTCCATGCAAACATCAGCAGGGGGAAGTTCCACTGTAGGGAAAAAAAAAAGTTGATAGATGGAAAAATATTGCCGTGGTGTTTTGTTTTCAAGATGTCAAGCTGATACCTCACTTATTTCTCAGGCTGATCCTCAACATAAATCTTTCCCAGCACAAAGCAAGGATTTCTTTAAAATTACTGCTATTAAGAAAGCACCAACAGTGACCTCTTAGTTCTTTCTCTCCTCTTCTAAGAAATACAACCCCCACCTGCGATCACCATAAAATAAAATTCTGTTATCTGTTAATTTTTTAAGTCACAACTTTTTTTTTTCCATTTACTGTTTTGTTATTGGCACTTTTAATTCCCCCATGAAAATAGGTCTTGCTTCTGTTACATTTGGAAAGAATTGTTTGTTCCTGTTGAAGCAGTTTTGGATGTAAATTTCATACTCCTGAATACATCTTAAGATATAAAATTTCTACTCAAAATTATATAATCCTTAATTGATGGAGTTACAATTAAAAGTCCATAAATGTCAATGTTCAATCAAAGCATATAATTTTCTTGAAGACTTCTTACTGAGAAATCTACATGGAAGATGTTAAAAGGACAGTAAAAAACAAGTTGAGAAACTCTTTGCTGCTATAAAATTTTGTATTGTCATTCATTATAACTTCATTGAACTGCAGTAGATGATGTAGTGAATTATATTAGTTTGATGCACAAACATGCTTGGATAAAGATAAAAGTAAGGAGCCTTTTGTACCAAGGTCTGATCCTAGCAGGTTAAGTGGATAGTCCTGCTGATTTTAGTGAAAATGTCAGAGTAATAAAATTTGCACAATCACTCTTACAAATGCATACAACAGTCTCTTTTAGAAGGAGAATAGAAAATATCAGTCACAGAGTCAGCCAGTGGCCAGAACGTGTTGCTGCCTGATGCGTATCAGCTGCCACTCTCAGACATCTCTCTAGCCCCTGGCTAGCTTGAAAAAATACACAACTGTCTTTCCTTCACCGAACACCCAATTTTTTACTCCCTCTGTTGTTTATAAACTCCGGAGACAAAGTGATGTTTTAATTCCATCTCCAGTACATAAACCTGGGAGGGGAGCTGTCGGGCCAGCAGCGTGCTAACAGCCTGCACTTCTAATGGCATTGCAAGGAGAGCTCACAGCAGTTTTATAGGGCACTATATAGCCTGTTTATGCTACAGCACTGCCAAAGAGCACGTTTTGCTGGAAGCTGGGATGTGAAAGAGGATGAGGAGTTCAGTGTTAGACTTGCTGTTTAATTTTATTTTCGAATAATGTATTTGCTCAGGCAATGGCAAAGCACACGCAGCGGCCTGGGCTGTCCTCTGGGACTGGTAGCGTGGAGGAAATACAGAACAGATCAGCAGTGGTGTTGGAATGGATGGGTGTGACAGCCATCTCCAGGCTTTGGAGGACAAACCTGAGGGAAGAATGAACATCTATGGTAGATGGCTGGGTACCCTGAACAAAGGCTTACACATCTAAACTAAACAAATCCTGCTTTTGGCATGATCCTCAGCCTGGGGCAGTTCTGTCACTTAAGCTCAGTGAAACAAGCATAAGAGATGTCCAGCAACGCTGGGATTAGGTGTTGGGGTTGTCATTTAGCAAATGCTCATCTGTGTGCCTGGCTGAGGAATGGGGATAGAGCTGTGGAATCTTTCATTCATAAGGACCGAGTTAGGAGAGTGTGTAGGTGTTTGCAGGATGGCTGTAGCCACAGACTTTCTGAGTCATTGCATGTTTCTCTGGGTTTCTGCTGAGTGCCAAACACAAAAGCCACCCCTTAACAAAGACATGAAATAACAACAAATATATATAGGGAAAAAGGGCTTAACATTGTTCAAGTAATCTTTTCTGCTGCTCCTCTTGTAATGGAATTGGTCCATGTTTCTGTTTAGTGGCTTTGTGGTAATGTGAACAAAATAAAAATCAACATCACCAAAAATTTCAGAGAATGGCCTGATTAGTCCCCCAGTGTTTTGTCAGGCAAAAAAGCTTCCACGCAATATTTCAATAGCTATATGTGAGCCTCCCATTGAAATTTCTGCCAAAGCTGGTTAACTTGCTCTTCTGAAAAAGTTACCCTCTCAATGCAATTCCCATGCAGTGTTCAGCAAGATTTTATTATGGGGGTATCTGTTGGGGTGTAGAGGGCAAGTATTGGATTTGAAGAAATTCTGTGTTTCTCTCTCACAACAAATAAAACAAACATTTCATGTGTTCTATTAGCTACACAATGTTAATTGTAATGATATGTCTCCTGGAGTTTCCTTTTCTCCTCCAGCCTTGTAAAAGAAATAGCAGGAAAGAATGGAATTAAAATACATCACATTCTCCCAGGAACTGAGGAGCCTGATAAATCACAGTAAAAACTAAATAAATAAAGAGACTACCACAGCAAAGCATCAATTTTCCATAAGTTGTGCGAACATCCATAACCACTGACAGCATATTAACACTGTGTTTTGCTTTGCTTGTTTTAATCATGTGAATTCTATGACTTGAGAACTTAACTCCTAATAACAGAGCCTAAACCCTATTAGCATGTTCAAATAAGCATTTGCAGGGAGGCTGTTAAAGATATGTCAACAATATGAGCTCAGCTTTTTTCGTAATGGAAAACACACATAGCTGAAGACCATGTTTTATGTGTCTTTAAAGAGAGCTGGTTCAAATGAAAATAAATAGAAAGCACTAGTAGAGATACTCACAGGGATGATCTGTCCACACACTCCGATGGGTTCATGTCTTGTAAACGTAAAATAATCTCCATCTGAAACAGATGAGCATGCTTACTCTCAAGTGCAGTTTGACTTGGCAGAACAAAAAAAAAATTAAAATAGAGAGAGGGGGAAAAACTCCAAGGATCAGCCTTTGATGGCAGTAAAAGAAATAAAGAAGTCATGGAAGTGTTTTTTTGTGAGCCAGCATGGGAAACCTATGTTCAGGAGCAACCTAATTGTTCTCTCTATACAACAAAGGAAGCAGGCTTCCCATCAGAAAGTAACCTGCTTTGTTCCTTGGCAAAGAGCTGTACTGCACAAAGACTTGCAGTAGCATGGAAGCTCTTATTGGTCTCAGCTGATTTGAGGCTGAGAGAAATGAAGAGTCACAAAGGCAATTGCCTGAAAGGCAGAAGAGGAACACAGCAGTATAAAGGTGTATCTACAACCCAGTGTGGGGTAACAGAGTAACAGTCAGCTGACTCATCTGCCACTGAGGACACAGGCAGTGTGAAGTGATGGAATGATGTACCCCAATCTCTAGACGTAGAATGAAGAGGGAAAGTTTGTGACTTGTGTCACTGAGCATCGTGTACTTCCTGTGGTCTGAAATGAAACATGCAGGTTTCTTCCCAGTTACCAAAGAGCCAGAAAAGGACCTGCTGTGTGGGGACCATTTAAAGGATGAGTTAAGGTACTGTCTAACCAGGAGCTTTGTTAGTGTGCTCAGCCTGCATCTGTGCACCTTTGTACTCGATTGAACCTCGTAGCTGTATAAACTAGCCCAGACTCAAACTATCTCTGAATTTAGGTCAGATGTTTTTCAGTGAGGCTACAGCTGAGGGAAGGGCTATGCTAAAGGCATGAGCTGAATGTGCCCCTTGGCCTGTAGTGCTTGGTCATCTAGAAAAACTCAAATCTCTTAACTTGGGAAAATAATTTCAGCTAAGTATGTAAGAATGATGAGGTTACCTAGGCTTAATGGCAGGAGATGATTTACTAGGATAAGAAAAGGTTAGACAGCGGAAGGGAGTAAGAGGAGGAGGAGGAGAGATTACAGGGCTTTTGCTCCCATTGTTCTGTGTGACACAGGGTATGTGCTTTCCCTCCCAGGCTGGGCTGGGAAGTGGCCGCCCTGGACTCTCCCCCCTGTTTAGTCCAGAGCTGCAGCCACTCTTGTGCAATATTGGGGAAGGGCCTGACTTCACAATGGAGAGTGTGTTTTGGGAACCTGCTGCAATATCCTCTAAGATGTATCTGGTAACAATAAACAGGTTAATCCTTAAAGTTTCTTGGGTTTAAGAAAAGACTTCAACTTGAATTTGATTAGAAATAACTTACTGTCAGGTCTGCTTATTTCTATCCATCTACTTTACAGGATTTGCTCTGTAGAAACCTGAGCTAGAGTAGCTAATATGTCAGCTGGGGGCCAGATACAGAATAATTATGAGAAAGGTAACAATAGTCTGCAACCAACACAAGGGACAGAACAGAGAAAATAAAGGAGGGAGGGTGAGAGAGAAAAGAGATTCAGGAAAAGGCAGAAGAAAATAGTTTATCAATTAGTTCGCACTGCATTGACAAAATGTTGTAATGTTTTGATCTCCAGATGTTTGACAACCTCCCAGTGGAGATGTGAATATTTGTGTCACAGACCGAGATGATCAGTTCGGTTTTCCAGGTTATCTTTCACAGATGCTAGCACTGGTTCACAGACCATAGGAAGATTCATCAGATCTGACAGAAGCAAAGTAGAATTCAAAATACAGAGAAGTACATACAAGCAAAACTGTCTAAGTGCCCAAGAGGTACACAGAGGAGTCAGCTAAAAATACCAGCTTGTACTCAGTAGTACTGTGAGAGGTGGGTTCTCAGCCAGAAGGATGGTGGCAACATAACAGTAACACAGTTACATTAGCACTGTCTGACTTTAGATTGTCACTGCATAATCACTGCCACATGTCTGCGTGCTTCATCACACAGAGTTATAGATAACCTGAACCTCTTGCCAAGGCAGACAAATGGTGGTTAATTCTGCCCAGTGTAGGCAGGACGTTCTTTCCGCAGAGCGGTGCCTCCCATGCAGAGCTGCTCTCCCTGCTGTCTCCCACTACACTCTAGACAGCTGCCCTTTTTGACACCTACTTCCAAAGTTCATCATCCACAGATTTTCTGTCAAGATGGGATTTTTGAGGTTGCTTTCTAACAATATCTTTGGGAACATATGTGACTGGAAATTATTCCGAAGCCTTGGATGTCTCTGGACAGGCCAAAGGTGGATCTAAGAGCCACCTTGTCCATAATGCAGAACAAGCTGTTACCATGACAAAATAGCTTAAGAATTAAATGAGCTTAATTCCCTTATTCTAAACAGTGAGCATAGAAACGTCTCTTGTGCTTGGAAAATATACAGGAGACTTTTTAAATGTTTCAGAGTTTTAAGTCATGCTAATGATCCTTGTTCTAAGATGCTGTGGCTGATGGTTGTTACTCTTACCCTTTACAAGCTGGCCTCCAGAAGAACATTGCCTGAGAGGGACCTGACACTGATCCCACATCCAATCTAAAATTTTGTGTTAAAATGATTTTTTTAATATATTCAGCTGAAGTAAACTGACATTCTTTAGTCCTCACTGATATTAATAGAGCAAGATCAATTTGCAGCTGCTTAGCACCTGGCCCAAAGACTTTCATTTTTTAATCAGAAAGCAAGTCCCATTTATCCAGGGATCTCACTTTGGGACAGCAATATCTTCCACAGATGTGTTTGCTCAGATTTCCATCAGGAGTCTCCAGCACAAATATTTTATGTGTATAACAACCATAATACAGTCCCATGCCTCATATAGCAGGACACGGCAAACAAGTGGGTGAGGAGAGCTGAATTGGTTCTTTAAACTATATCATAGCATATATTGCTTTAAAGATACATTTTTGCTTGCATTCAGTTTATTAGTTTAACAGTTTCTGGCCTAGCCTCATTCTGTTTTAATTTAAATCATCAAGGCTTTACGCATGGGAGCAAGCAAAGGGCAGTCTGAAGGTTTTGTAGCTCTGGGACCAAAAGGAATGTGACTGTAAAACACACTTCTTCTTCTGTTTGTCTATCAATTGCCTATTTTTGTTTTACAGGAAAATAAAACTTCAACAAAAACAGCAACAACAGAAGATTGTGAGGTTTCAGATTTATTAGCACCCTGAAGAGAAAGACAAGATTTAATAGTGGTTTTTTTTGCTTTTGTTGTCTTGTTTATCTTTGGTGAGCTGATGGTAAGTGAACGTAAAGAGCACTGCTGTTTAACACTGGCTTTGCCCTAAAATAGCTTCACGAGAATGACGAATGTATGGTGTGAAAGTAGAGGAATAAAGCGAAGTGTTAAATGAAGAAGAACTCATTGATCCCCTGAAGATCTGTGAATGGACTTATGATTCTACACTACTGAAAACTGTGTTAGCACAAAGTTTGCACTGAGGAAGGCATGCTGAAAATGTGCCTTCCTTTCACCCAGCATACCCCGTCTTACTGAAAAAAAATCAAGTTTTATCCTATAAGGTACTTGAAACCAATAATAAGCAGAGAATATTTATTCTCCTTAATCTGGCAGTGCCTTTTGGTGGCTGACCTAATTTCTGTGTACCTGTGGGGCTAAAGAGTGAGAAGGAGGCATTCACTGACCAGGGAGAAAGAGATTAGGGAACAGGAAATTTGCTGAATACATGAATTTATGGTGTGGTCTGCACTTTCGTCTGATTAAATGTGAAGTGCAAGCAGCAAAACTGGGATTTACGAATCTCAACCTAAATGACTGTGGAAAACTTTGAGTCCTTGCAGGAATGTCTACACCTGAAATATTATTACTGTCATTTCTTTGGTGAAAATAAGATACTGAAGATCAGTGCATGCTGCAATTTTGATAAGGTGAAACACCAAGATGAGTAACACTGCAGGAAGAGTTACATGACGTTTTCCTTCAGAAAATGTTGGAGGCATATTTTCAATTTATCTGCTTGCCCCACTTGGGTAGTTGGGTGCTTGGCTGTAGAGAGGTGAGTGCACTGCAGATCCTGTCACACAGTGAAGCACCAGGGAAATGGCTGGGCAACAGCAAAGGGCATTTACCCCTGAGTGTGCCCTCCTGGCCTTACTGGGTAGAATGGAATAAACATGCATGTGCAATGAAAACACGCACCCTGAAGCCAAAAAGAATTCACACAATGAATGTTCATTTTCCTTAATGTTTTTCCAGGGATTTATTTTATGCAGGTGAAAGATGGATACACTTATCTTAATGACTGCACCTACATAAAATAATTTTCTGCTATTTTGCCGTGTTGTGTAATTATAGCACTTGGTACATCTAGTCCAGACTGCAAATGAATATGTTTGCATCAGACAGTGCAGCCTGTATTTGTTAAACATCTGGGAGGGAGGGGCAGGAGGAAGGGACTTGTTAAATAAAAATAATGGTAAGGATTTTTTCAAATCTCTGTAGGAAAAGAATAAGAACATAATAATTTCCTAGCATGCATTAAGGTTTATCTCATATATACAATATAAAACTCATCCCACTGAATAATTTGAAGAATCATCTATAACAAAATGTATCTCATATGTATGCAGTTCTCTATAGTAACATTAACAATGCTCTCAAAGTATAGATTAATTTACATCCAGTGTTAGTCCAAGGTAAAATTATTTGCATAAGTGGTAAGACATATATGAACAAGATCTATACATGATGATACTGTTTTTTAAACAGGCACCCAATACTATTTTTCTGTGTTCTAAGGTATTTTTCAGGCTTATACCTCGTCCATTTTTTATACATGTATCAATATTTAAATGTAGGTATTGAGCTATCTCTTTCTCAGATGGATGCATGCAAAAGGAACCAAGCCCTCCACACATGTGAATGTGGGGCAGAACAAGAGCAGGGCACCTAGTCCTGCCCTTGCTGGCTTTCCAAAATCTGCTTCAGCAACACACTACACACTGTAGGTGTAACCCAGGCAACCCAGGCTTCTCCTCTGCCTTCCACGAAGCTGTGAACTACCAAGCTTTAGTCTGGCTATGAGAAGGTTTAGGTGCATAGCTGTGCTTTAATTCCCCTTACCTACAGGAATGGTCATTCCATGGATTTTGTCTGCCCAACCAGCATAATACCTCAGGGTTTTTATGACTCCTTGGAGATCTACATAGAAAGCTTGCAAGAATGGTTTGCCACTGTTCAGTGATTCCATAGTCTGCAGGACAAGAAAAAGTTAAGAGGTGTAAGTATAGTAACATTTTGGAACTATTGTACCTAAGTGTTTACCATCTTAACAGCTCTTGAACCATGACAAAGATTTTAATGAAGACTGATCAGTTGCACCTTGGTGCAGTTTTAACCCAGAAGGTTCAGAACAATTATCTAATCCCCTTTGTTACTTCTTTTTGCAAATGTGAACAAAAAGTATTTTCCTTGAAAAACCCTAACTGTTTATTTCTTCTGGAGTATTCTGGAATGGCGGTGATTTTAAGAACATATGTGTGTGTTTATGTGTGTTTGTCTGTCTGTCTGTCTTGTGGGCTTATGTGTGAATGCACATGCATGTACATGTGCCTTTGTGTACTTTGAACCTAATAGCCACTGTGTTTGGTCCAGATCTATAAATGCTGAATCGCTTTAATCAGGAGCCAAGATAAAAATGCCTGTCAAACTGGGTTCTGTTATGTTAATGATAACAGCTGAGAATGGGCTCCTTGTAACCCTGTATTAATGATCTGAATCCATAAAGAGAAGAATGGACACATCCCTCTTTATATAATTGATGTGAATATAAAAAATTCTCTATATGGTTGCCAAGACTCCTGCTGAGGTCTGAGATATCTATACTGTACAGCCAGTTTATTTATTGCCATCAAATAAACAAACTTTCCTCTAGGGAAGCTCATAAATTAACAAGCTAATGTCTTTATTTTTTAGTTAATATTCCTATTTTTAAAAGTATCTTATAAGCTATCCTCTTAGGGGTTCCTAAGATCATTTAGCAAAAAAAAAATCCAATAAAATATCCTAAGATGTTGAGTAGCTTAACTCATTCTCAATAGCTGTCTAATAGAAATCATTAAGAACGGGCAAAGGACGCCCGTGTGTAACACACCAACCATCAAATGAGTTTCTATAGAGAAGAATGGAGGCCTAATTCTGCACTGACTTATATCCCCAAGAGCAATTAATGGCACTGCCTGCAGTGCAACTCAGTAAAGAACTTAACTCCAGAAATAAAAATTAAATGACAGGCAGAGTAAACTTGATTTGCTGTGCACTTCCTTCTCCCCATGGCGATTTTACAGTAACCGCCGGCGGTAAGATGATTTAAGTGTTGACAAAGCTGGAATTAAGATGTTCACGGGCTTAGTTCAAAGCACTTGACATGCGGAAAACAACATTAACAATGCCACCGTCCCGATGGCTTCATCCACGCGCAAACGGAGCCGCACCCGGATCCGTGTCACCAGCTGAGCGTCCCTACGCACCTGCCCTGCCCTGCCCTGCCCTGCCCAGCCCTGCCCTGCCCTGCCCTGCCTGCCCTGCCTGCCCTGCCCTGCCCTGCCCTGCCCTGCCCTGCCCTGCCCTCCCCTGCCCTCCCAGCCCTGC